>CM070515.1:19524168-19783339 GCA_036346375.1 Guadua angustifolia
GCTACTATGTCCCATGGGAATGGAAATAGAAAGGATACATGCATGTCCGAATGATTGCATCTTGTACCGTAACGCACATCAGAGCTGACGCTTGTCCGGTTTGCGGTGTGCCCGGTACAAACAAAAGGAGAAGCGTAACGACAAGAAGCGTAAGAGCCGGGCAACGACGGTGAAGAGGTCATCACTAAAGGTGCACCGCCAAGGTATTGTGGTACTTGCCCATCATTCCCGTCTCGAGCGGTTGTTTGCAAATCCGAGAGAGGCAAAATTGTTGCGCTGGCATTACGAGTCTCGAAAGGAAGATGGCAAGCCGAGACACCTCGCCGATTCGCTCAATGGAGAAACATCGATTGGAAACATGAGGAGTTTGGTGCCAAATGAGGAACATAAGATTTGGGTTGAGTACCGACGAATGAATCCGTTTGGTAACATGAGCAATCGTCACAAAGACTCGCCAATTCTTAGTGTATCTACAACCTCCCTCCTTGGTTGTGCATGAAGCGGAAGTATATCATGATGTCATTACTAATCTCGGGACCCAAACAAATGGAAATGATATTGATGTGTACCTTGCACCATTGATCGAGGATTTGGTAAAATTGTGGAATGAGGGGTCGCCGTGTGGGATGCGTACAAAGAGAGCATTTCACCCTACTGCTATGGTATTTTGCACCATAAATGATTTCCGGCCTTTGGTAATTTGGCGATTACTGATCTGAAAGGAGCCAAAGCATGTCCTATTTGTGAAGAGGAGACCGAGAGTCTATGGTCATAAATTCCAAGAAAATCGTATATGGGTCACCGTAGGTTTCTACCTCGAAGTCATCGATATCAGTAAGATGGATGACAAATTTGATGGGAAGAGGGAAGCCTGCTCGCACCGCAGCCCTATGAGTGGAAGCCAAGTGTATTCACGTGTAGAGGATATCGATGTTCAAGACGGAAAGAGTCAGAATCTGTTCGCCCTAGGACCATTTGGAAGAAGAGGTCAATATTCGGGACTTACCGTCTTCGAAGGAGTTAGATGTCCCAGATTGTATTGATGTCATGCATGTTGAGAAGAATGTCTGCGACAACTTGGTTGGCATCCCGCCGAACATACCGAAGACCAAAGATGGTGTCAATGCTCGTCGCGACATGGCCTACATGGGAATCGTGCCCGCACTTGCAAAGGATAGAGGAGGATGGAAAAGGCCCGTACATCCTGCTGCATGCTACACCTGCCCAAGAAGGAGAAAGAAGATCTCTGCAAATGTCTCCAAAGTATTAAAGTTCCATCTGCTACTCATGAACATTAAGAAGCTTGTGTCTATGGATGATTTGAAGTTGTTGGGCATGAAGTCCCATGATCGCCATGTCTTGATGACCCAAATGCTCCCGGTTGCAATCCAAATATTCTCCCAAAGGATGTCAGTTGGCAATCACAAAGTTGTGTTATTTCTTCAATGCGATCTCTGCAGTTATTGACCCGATGTACTAGACAACTTACAGAGTGAGGTGGTGCGACTCTGGTCACCTTGAGATGCATTTCCCACCGTTCTTTTGACGAATGGTCCACCTTGTTGTTCACCTTGTCGAGAGATTAAGATATGTGGACCCGCTTTCCTCGCTACATGTATCCGCTCGAGAGGTACATGGGTATATTAAAGTCGTGACGTGAGGAATCGATTGGCTTTGAGGGTAGTATTGTTGAAGGTTATGGGACCAAGAGGTTATTGAGTTTTGCGTGGACTACGGGTAAAAGACAAGCAATCGGTGTTCTGTATCTCGTCATGAGGCAGACTTGCCGGTAAAGGAACCGCGGGTCCAAACTAATGAGTCCGAGGTTTGATATGTATTGCAAGGCGATTTCACGCCTTGCGTAATAGCGCAGGTTCGCCCATACATCGAAAGCATAAGTTGATATTACGGAAGAGAATCCACAAATGGATGAGTTTCCATCGCACAAGAACACAATGATCGATTCCTCACATGGTTCAAAGAAAAGCGAGGTCTCCTTTATCGAGAATGTAAAATGGTTGGTGACGGACCAAGATTTAATGTACGAGACATGGCAGGGTACGATATTAATGGTTACACCTTTTACATCGAGAGTCAAGATGCCAAGAGTATTGTCCCAAAACAAAGGTGTGAGTATAAATGCTTTCTCGATGATCATCACTCAAAACAGCTTCCCCAACCGCAATGAACTCCTACTATGGGATGATCAAGAAATTTGGGAGCTCGACACGGAATATACCAAGTTCCATTGTTCGATGTAAGTGGGTACGACTTCCACATGGAGTGAAGGTCGACAAGAGAGGCTTTACTATTGTGGATCTCGAGAGACTCGCCACAAAGATGATCCGCTTGTCCTTGCGGGCAAGCAACTCAAGTCTTTTACGTCGCGATCCGGCCAATCCAAGGTTGCACGCCGTTCTTCATGGCAAGAGACGGATCGTAGGAGTTGAAGATGTTGTAGATGAAGAAGAGTATAACCAATTCGATGAGATACCTTCATTTGCGAGATGGGGCTTGTCTTAGCGGGGATGACGACACACATGGAGCCAATTACATGCGAGTAGATCATCATGAAGGGCAATATTGTAAATAAATGGACTATTATAATGTATGTAAAATAGTATTGTAAATCCAAGGTGATTAATTGCTGTTTGGAGGCTTCGATGGAAATGCATGCAATTTCTCTTTATGCTGCACTTTGTGCCATAATTTGTGAAAGAAAATTCCATTTGACTAAATTATTGTTGGGAAAGCTTGTAAATAGTCGAAAGTTCATTTCTGAAATTTTCATACAATTCAGATTAATTTGAAAAAGTTTTGACTTTTCTACGCTTTTACGACAAATCATGTCTACTGAAATGAATTTTGGCATATTTCTTGAATGAGGTCGCTTTTTCCAAAAATTATTTTATGAAAAGTTTTGCAAGATCCTGAAATATGTTTACGCAAAATTTCTAATAATTTCAACAATGTATGACAAAGTTATGCCATTTTCTCTTTTGATGAAATCTGAAAATTCAGAACTTGCGTGATGTCCGAAAAGGAATAGTGTAATAAACTACATCAAGATCGGTTTTCTTAAAAGAGTGATACTAATGATAAAGAATCGAGATCGGTTTTATTAAAAAGTGATGCTAATGACTAACATCGTTGTTTTATTAGAAAAGTGATGATAAAGCATCAAGATCGGTTTTATTAAAAAAGTGATACTAATGATAAAGAATCAGTATTGGTTTTATTAAAAGAGTGATACTAATGACTAACATCGTTGTTTTACTAGAAAAGTGATGATAAAGCATCAAGATATCGGTTTTATTAAAAAAGTGATACTAATGATGAAGCATCGATGACGGTTTTCTTAAAAGAGTGATACTAATGATAAAGAATCGATATCGGTTTTCTTAAAAGAGTGATACTAATGATAAAGAATCGAGATCGGTTTTATTAAAAAGTGATACTAATGACTAACATCAGTGTTTTATTAGAAAAGTGATGATAAAGAATCAGTATCGGTTATATTAAAAAAGTAATACTAATGATGAAGCATCAGTATCGGTTTTCTTAAAAGAGTGATACTAATGATAAAGAATCAGTATCGGTTTTATTAAAAAAGTGATACTAATGACTAACATCAGTGTTTTATTAGAAAAGTGATGATAAAGAATCAGTATCGGTTTTATTAAAAAAGTGATACTAATGATGAAGCATCAGTATCGGTTTTCTTAAAAGAGTGATACTAATGATAAAGAATCAGTATCGGTTTTATTAAAAAAGTGATACTAATGACTAACATCGTTGTTTTATTAGAAAAGTGATGATAAAGCATCGATGTCGGTTTTATTAAAAAGTGATACTAATGATGAAGCATCGATGTCGGTTTTCTTAAAAGAGTGATACTAATGATAAAGAATCGAGATCGGTTTTATTAAAAAGTGATACTAATGACTAACATCGTTGTTTTATTAGAAAAGTGATGATAAAGCATCAAGATCGGTTTTATTAAAAAGTGATACTAATGATGAAGCATCAAGATCGGTTTTCTTAAAAGAGTGATACTAATGATAAAGAATCGATGTCGGTTTTCTTAAAAGAGTGATACTAATGACTAACATCGTTGTTTTATTAGAAAAGTGATGATAAAGCATCGATGTCGGTTTTATTAAAAAGTGATACTAATGATGAAGCATCGATATCGGTTTTCTTAAAAGAGTGATACTAATGGTTAAGCATCACTATTGGTTTTCTTAAAAGAGTGATACTAATGACTAACGCAATTCTTAAAACCCTACCCATAACCATTCGCGCAGCACCGCTCTCCACGCTTAACCCTAACCGCCGACCCGCCGCTGCCGCCGAGACGCCTCGCCTTGTCGCTGCCGCCGAGGACGCCTCGCCGCCGCCGTCGCCGAGGACGCCCCCACGCCACCCCCACACCGCCCGACGCCGACGCCGCCCACTCCCGGTGGGATTCCGGTCTTCAAGAGCATCACCGCCGCCGCCATCTTCATCAAGGTTGCCGACCTCTCCTCCCGGTGGGATTCCTCCCCGATCGCATTTCGTTTGCCACTTTGATACTACACTTGATTCTTGCTGGCTGAAGGGAGGTTTTGCTCTGTGATGATATTGGGTTATCTTATGATCATGACAATTAATGAAATGAATTAGGCCTTGAACTGGTAGATCACTTGTTAGAAAGAATTGATTTATTTAACTAGCCAAATTGATAAATTGTTGATCAGTAGTCTGCATGCTGGAAATACCTTGTTGCTGATCTGAACATTAGCAGGTTCGGTTAGATATTTAACTGTTTGCAGGACTAAATTTCTCCAGTTAAAATTCTGTTACTGTTGGTACTTTACTGTCAGTAAGTCCATTTCTTGATGTTGGGTTATCACATCTGTTAGACCTAAGTTCATTCTGCTTAGGTGCTTATAACGATGAATAAAACAATCATTCTTGTGCTAAGGTGGTAAGGGTTCAAGGCCCAATTTGTTGAATTAATTTGTCTAGCCTATTTGTGATTGAAGTGAAGATTCTAATCTTCTTTCAAACGCTTAAAATCTGAGAGCAAACATCTATAAATATATTACATTCTTTTCGCCATGGTAGACATGTTTCATCTCCTGAATGCCATAGTCTACATAATTTGTGTCATCTTCTCAATTATGTTAGATTGGTCAATTTTGAAACATGTATATGTAATCGTATTGTTATTTAGGTTAATCATAAAGATCTTGCTCTTACACTCTAAGTATTGAATTATGTGCTATCGATTATAGAAATGGTGCTATATTATTAGGAGCATACAATGTCGCTATTTTCTACAATATATAGATTTCAATGTAGTAAATTTCTGAACTGTGTGTCCTATATTTTACAAGTCTTTGTTAAGTTCCATTTTGTTATATGTAGATATACTAATCACGCTTTGCTAATGGCTTATTTTCGCATATTAATTTTGTTTAGACATGTGTTTACTTTTAGCATATTACTTTTGTTTAGACATGTGTTTACTTTCAACATATTACTTTTGTTTTTATCTCAAAGATATGTTAGAGTTTAGGTTGCGTGAACCTCGTCTCCTGCTCGAGAGTGCTTATTTATAAATATGCCGAATAGCATATTTATAAGCGGCGATCTCGAATTGTCCACGTTTTTTGGATTTCGAGATATGTGGTTCGGGCAAGTTCTGAGCTATGTTGTACAACTCAGAGTTGATTTCGTAGCATTTCGGTGTTCTCCGATACACACCCTCTTGACCTGTTGTCGAGGCGTGTATCCGGAGAACAGTGAGATGTTCCAAATTTTCTCGGTTGTACAACGGCTTAGAACTTGCCCGAACCACATATCCTCGAATGGGATTAGGACCAAACCTATTTAGAGATTAGGGTTATCGTTGAGTGCGATTTAGTTGGTCAACAGATATTGCATGTTATGTCGCTACTAACTTGACCTTCTTGTGTTGCTATTCTTGTATTAGTACTTTAATGCTCATATTCTCTGTTGATGTTGTGAAATCAAACTTGTCGATAAGAAAACTCAAAATGTCGCAACTAGAGAGCATCGGCTCGTCGCGAGTAGTAGAAGGTGCCGCCAGGGGCGAGCATGGTTCCAACTACTCAAGGGCCGAGTAAGGTGAGGAAGAGCCGAGGACCAAACAAAGGGGCTACAGGAGAACGCCGCAGTTCTCCGCTTCAATGCCGAAGGTCTGCACGGGCCCTCCTAAGTACAAGGGGCGATACTGGTCATTTATTGGCCAATTGGTGAGGAGAGAGTGCCCATAACAATTAAGGATTGGAGAAAGGATGTCACGAAAGCGTAAGAATCGGTTGTGGGGCGAGGTTAAGAGTAAATGGATTATAGAGCAGACGATGAACCCACAATGAGACGGACGCCTTGAATAGGATGGGTGTGGCCTTGAGGCACTTCAAGACCCTTATGCACAGCGAGTAGTACGCCGAAAGGCCGTACACCATTCGAGAAGTATCCATTTGTGACCCCGATGTTTGGGCGGAGTTCACGGGATGAAGGGTACGCCGAGGCAACAAGTATTGAGAGAGAGGAACACCGCCGTCCGTGAGGCTTAACACGCACCCGCACCACCTCGGTACATGCGGCTATGAGGGAAGAAGGCAGAGTGGGCGCGATAAGCCGAGGAGTGCGCTAACTCCGGATGGTGATGCCTTACTCCCACATATCGAGGAGCGGCACGAATCGGGTATTAGCGAGGACAAAGAAAACTCGACGGGCAACTTGTAGTTGCAAACCTGCTACTCGCTCAAGTCGTCTCTACCATCGTAAGACATCTAACTTAGTACAATACAATTGACCCAACTTGTTGTATTTCAAATCTAATTCAGACTCGCTTATTACAGAAGAGGTAAGCCAAATAAAAGAACAGGGACCTTCTTGAGCCAAGGGTCGCAGGACATCCCGTAAATGCTCGCGATCGGAAGTCCGACCATAAGGGGCGTGCTTGCCGAGGGGCGGGACACGAAGAAGTCCTACTTTCAAGATGACTCATGCGAGTGCCAACTCAAGGTCATGGCAGCATCGCAGGAGCGCCTCAACGCACTAAGGGAGCAAATGAGGAAGGAGATTAAGGAGGAGATGAGGGGAGATGCTGCACGTGAGGAAGAGATAAGAGGGAGATGAGGGGAGATGGCGGCACGTGAGGATCGCTGAGGGCCGAGATGATGGCGATGATTTCCAGAGTCGAGCGGATGCCCTCGACTCTCGTGAGAGAAGTTCTGCCCGACCTATCACCGCGGTTCCAAAATGATACGACCGGTCCCGGTGAAGGTAATAATTAATTTTTCCCGAGTTCAAGCTACGAGTGTAACTCCGCAATGTTTTTCTCGTTGTACACTTCTTGCGTGCTGCGAAGGCGCCACCACCATCTTGACGGAGGATGGATTTCCGCCGAGGTCAGCACGCTGGGTTGCATTTCCATGCAACGAGACCGACATCGTGCATGGTCACTGTGGGAAGGGCTACATGAGGTGCAGTGGACTACGCCCACGAAGACTTCTTATCACATGTGCTCGATTTCCCCCGAAGATATCACCACTCTCGGGCAAGCACGCATGTCGCTCATCAAGTGGCCCACGACGGTGTCAGATTGGTCAAGGTAAAAAGTCCCTCCACGCCTTCTCTACCATTCCAAAGACTACTGCAGATAAGTTAAATATATGCGTGCTTCAGAGGTTCCTCCCACGCCTCTCCTGCTCGCCTCCCGCCTCCTCCTGCGGCCGATCCTGCCTCCCGCCTCCTCGCTCCCGCGCTGATCCTGCTCTGCTACACCGCCTCTCCTGTACGCTCCCAGAGAACCACAGAGGCCTCCGAGACTCCGTACAACCACAAGAGGCCTCCGAGACTCCTTCCGCCAAGAGGGCAAAGTCGACAGAGGCCAGCCGCCCTTAAGGTACCAAAAGCCCATCGCCCGACCTCGGACACTCCTTCGCCCGTAAAGAAGAGTCACCAGCCACAGCACCTCAGATGATTATAAGGCCTACGAGCATGGAAAGCCCCGATTGCATCGCATTTAACCGAATGAGCTAGGCAAGTGGACTCGCCTCCTCCATGGATGGTACCTTGATAAGGTGAAGGGGAAGAGCGTCGAGTCGACTTCAACGTGAAGTATAAAATGGTACATTTTCACCGCGAGGAGAATGGAACATTCCCGTCGGTTTGAGGATCTATTCCGTGTGTACCAAATGAAAGCCGCTGATATTTCTACTTTACGATCATGGACGCTGTGAGTATCACACCATATAGCTTGCGCCATGACTTTTATAGGATTTTGCATTATGTTTTCTCACATTCAACACGAGTTGCGTGATAATGAGACAACGAGCCGTGATTTAATCTACACGGTTGGGTTTGTCGACCCGAGCTTGTGTCTGCGATCATGGCTAGGCTTCAACCGGGGTTCGTTGCTAGCTACATCAAGGGGTATTAAAGTCGAGTCGAAGAAGGACTTCATTGTATTGCCGCACCACGAGGAGTAAGTAGTACTTTTCGATTCAATTACTTGTACGCACTTAAAACCGTCTGTGAACTTATTTCCTTGCACTACATTTTATTTAATAAGCAACCATTGGGTTCTACTCGTCCTCGCTCCGAGTGAAAACACGGTCTACACATTTAACTCGACGAGAAGAGACCGATGGCATACGCGATCAAGCCTCCTTTGCGTAAGCGCATTATTGAAACCTAACACATCGAGGAATTTAACTACGCTTATTTTTTTGACTCAATGGTGCTCTCCAATGTATGTAGGGTTTCTCGGACTATGTCGATGAAGGAGGGCCGCACGACGACAAAAAGGGCAAGACACTGCAAAGATAAGCGATTTAAGGTACAAGTGCCTAGCATATATATGATTAATTTTTTGACATCTAATCTTCGTGGGCTGAATTTCTTTTTTCTTTCTTCGCGATTGCCATCATCAGGCAGCGGTGACCATTGCGGCTTCTATGTCATGCAAGACATGCTCATCGTGGTCGGCAACTCACACCATTTCCTAAGGTATAATTTTCTAATACTGATCAAGTATTAGATTTATGAAGTAATACAAAATAATTCTATTGGAACACCGCCATTATCTAAAAGCACTAGTATTAGTTAGCTCTACATGAAACACTAGTGTGGTCCAATCCAAAACGTGAAGCTTCTAAAAGACGGTGCTACATGACGTAATATTGTTCCATTTGAATTTTAGTAGAAAATTACATCACTATATTTTTGCTTGGCCTTAGGAGTATCTGTTTTAAAATATTTGTTATTTGAGAATCAAAAGATAGAATCAATAAAAAGCGAGAGAGAATTTCACCTCTTACATTATGTGTCTATTGTTTTTGATCCCGCGATTGCGTCTATAATTTGTGATTGATCGTATGCGTTCGACAACGCTTTTACAACGCTATAGACAAATATAATGGCATGAAGGAGTAGCTTTTATATTTGTCCTTTCAAATAAGATTGAGGCATTACTCAATGTCTTTACTAGAATATTAGCTTCTCACATTTGGAATTTTTTCTGCTTTTGAATTAATCTTTTATAATTCAAATATTTTCTAAATCTGCTTGTAGTTCTGTCTATTTTTGTGATTGCCCCCTAATACTTATCTATGTTTCCCTAATTTTATGTACGTGCATAATAATATACATAGCCTTTTACATAGAAATTTTGAAACTGAAATTAATACAGTCATTTCTGTTTTGCAGAAGATCAATATCCCCCAGAAGAGTTTAGACAACAAAGCACTCAACAATTTACGAGACCACTTATGCTAGTGGTACTGGTTAGAAGTTATATCAGAGGATGGCAGGTTTAGAGATCCTGACGCATCGTACTAGTCCATATGTAAACAATATAATATATGTCAATGTGATATGTATCAGAGGAAGTCCATGTACTCTGATTGTCATGTTTGTGTTGTCTATTGTGAACGACTATGATATATATGTGTTGTAATTAAAGTGTTTCTGTTACGTGAATGTGATATATGCATCCCGCCTTACGTGTTGTGAATGTGATGATATATATATTGTGCATATTGTTTTAATCAGGCTTTTTTGGAGAAATTGCAAAATGGCACACCCCAATGGGTCATCGAATCGGTTCTTTAAGGGAAGTGATTGTGATGATACCATCATCGAAATCGGTTCTTTAAGGGAAGTGATTCGATGACCACTCATCGAATCGGTTCTTTAAGAAAAGTGATTCGATGACACACTCATCGAATCGGTTCTTTAAGGAAGTGATTCGATGACCTATCATCGAATCGGTTCTTTAAGAAAAGTGATTCGATGATACAATCATCGAATCGGTTCTTTTGTGGAACCGATTCGATGAGTATATCATCGTAATCACTTTTCTTAAAAGAACCGATTCGATGATGGGGTCATCGAATCATTTCCTTAAAGAACCGATTCTGATGATGGTATCATCACAATCACTTCCCTTAAAGAACCGATTCTGATGACATTTTATCACGATCGGGTCAAAACCGATTCTGATAGCTCCACCTCATCACTATCGAAGGACATCGTATCGCGACTAGAACCGATTCTAATGATAAAAAAGAACCGATTCTGATGTGCCGTTCTGCAGTAGTGTTTCCTTCTTGTGACGGTTGCTTGTTCGGTTGCTTATAGATGAGATCATCAACTGCTTTTTGTTCGCAACATCACTTTTATACGCGCCCAACCTCCCGCCTCTATCCCTGCGCGTGGCTCCCTGCCTCCCTGGCTCGACCGACCTCAAGCCCTTTGGTCAGCCCCACCATGAAACGCAATCATGCCAATGAGTCCGTTAATATCCACCATGTCAATTACCCCCACGCTAAGAAATGGAAATAGGCTGTACTTAGCACTCGCTTGGATCTCAGCATATATTTAGTTTCAATCTATCTATACTATATATATAATAATAAGTGTTAAATAATAAAGTATAATAGAAGTACATATATACATTTTCTTAAATTGAGGCACAAATTAATTAGTTAAATTTTACCCTAAATTACAAACCGTGCTAGAGCTAAAAAACAAACGGATCTACAATATACATAATCTACTTTTAAACTTACCAACCTAGCTTCTTAGATCACAAAGAACAAAGGAATCTACATGTAAGCTACATTTAAACTTAGTATCTTCAATTATCTCTTTATCTAGCTAACTACATCTTAAGTATAATACAATTAGAACCAATTACTATTTTAGATCACAAAAAACAAATGGATCTACACCAAATTAGATCTAAACCATTTTTAATTCCCTCTTTACCAAACTAGATCTTAAATATAATGCAATTAGAACCAATTACTAATCTTAGATCATCTAGAACAAAAGGATATACAATCACACTTCCAAATCCACGGTCTCCTTTCATCAGATCGTCTCTCGATCGCAGCCGCCTCAAAAATAGCTCGAGAAACTCTAAAAACAAGTGGGTCGAGGCTTTCTACATTTATTTTTAGGAAATGACTATATTCACATCACTAACGGTTTTAATAAAAAAAAGTCAGTGATGTAAATGATAGTCATCTCTGACGGTTCTTGGCAAAAACTGTCTGTGATATGTCTCATCATTGACGATTTTGTCCAAAAATTGTCTGTGATATCAATGGTAGTCATCGCTGATGGTTTTAGCTTAAATCTGTCAGTAATGATCAACTATCACAGATGGTATTTTTAAAACCGTCCGTGATGAGAGGTCTAATATAAGTTTTTTTGTAGCAGTGAGGGATTACCTCATTGGTCTGACAAGTAGGCCTGGGATGTTAAGTCCGTCACATATGATGACATTATTTAAAAGTGTGGATTTGCAAAACTTTATGCAATAGTAAGTATGGTTTTGTGAAACTAATGCTTAAAAGTGTGATTTTGTGATAGTTTTGTCAAAGATAGTGTGGTTTTACAAAATTTACTCTATAATTAAATAGGACGAAATATATAAAAATTAATTTCTTTTTTCACATATTTATTAGATGGAAGTGCGTATATCAGTTCAATTTGTTTATTTTTTTAAAAAATCACTTACGATGATCTAGATATAGGACCATAGCGGTGTGGCACTAGTCTACGCGCCTGACATGCAACCACAGTTCAATTCTCATCAAAAACTGGTTAAATAGGTTATTTATATATATTTTACACTTTAATTTTGTGGGATTCGAACTGATCATAATTAACCTCTAGGTCGTGAGCCTTAAAAAAAAAGTAACCATCCATTTTCTTGATTCGTAAAACAAAACACATAAGGGCATGTACAACAGTAATTAATGAGCTATCTACAAGTTGCCACGTAATTTTTATCATCCTATGTGGCATAGAATTAATGAGGAGAGATGCGTTGCCGTCTCTTCGCGAGAAGACGGCAGTGGCCCGTGCTCCGATGCAAAACGACGGCTCCGTCGTCCGTTGTAGGAAAGAAGCTGTCTATATACTCATGTTTGATCACGGTAATTTATGGACCCATGTATAAATTAATTAGTTTATAGAATGCCTGACAGATAAGTCATTATAGAAGTTGTCCGTTTTATTGTTTTTATGCGATATAGCATATATTTACAAACAGTAATTATCTAGATTGTTGTACATGCGCTAAGTTCACGGCTAGAGTGTCCGTCGTCCAATGCAAGAATGATGGTGTAACGAAACTAGGCGACAACCTCTGCCTCGTATCTCCCCTCGCCAGCTCCCAAAATTGTGCATGCAGCGCGCATGCTTGCTGCTGGCAAGGTATGTGGCATACGACAAAGCTGTCTCGTGAAAACGCCTCCGCGCGCGTACGCCCAAGCCTGACTGACTACCTGGCCGTATCACACTATTCACTGACCTCGCTGAGAGTGACCTCCAAGTGTACCCGGCCCCAAGAAACGTAGAAACGCAACGCTGATTAACTTAAGGTTACGGTGCCACACACATGGTTTAAATTTTCGCCGAATTTCGTTGAAATTTTGCATTTTGGACCAGGACGAATTTGTATGTACATGCCAAATTTAAATTTTTTTAAAAAAAATTGCTACAGAGCACCGGATTTGGTCCAATAACCTATTAGAAAGTGATCTTCTATGAAAATTTGTTGAAAAACTAATTTTTTGAGATTTTTTAAAATTTGGGCAGAAAAATTGTCAGATTTTTAAAACATTTTACAAGCTTGATAATGATATGAAAAATTTATGGTACCATACTTAGTAGTTTGGGATCATACACAAAACTTTTCAAAATAATTTAACATCATTTGTTATCTTTAAAAAATCAAAAACAGAATGGACATAATTGGGACAGTAAACTTGTTAGATTTTTCTAAATTTTCTTGAGTGTGATCATGATATAAATTTTTATCACAAATTAAGAATTTCCTCAGTACCATTATATAAAATTTTCAAAAAACTTCAACTTTATTTGTTTGCTCAATAAAATCTATCAATACAGTAAGCACTGAACTTAATTTGTTGTATTATATTTCAAAAATCAAACAGAGGAAGAACATAAATGGCACTGTGCCTTATAAGAATTTTATAAATTCACTGGAGAGTGATCATGATTACAAATTTTTATGAGATATTAATCATTTCCTTGTCACCCTTATGTAAAATTTTAAAAAAATTTAAACCTTTTTTATTGCTAAATTAAATCTATGTATTGATCATCTGTCTTTTAACAGGATAGTAGCACAGTTAGAATTTTTAAAATTTATGACAGTTGATCATCATTTGAAAATTTTATGAGAATATTATGGATGTGTCAGGACCATACAGAAAAATTTTCAAAATTTTATAAGCTCGTATGTTCTAATTTTCATTCGGATGAAACTTGCCGCTCAGCGCTTTACCAAGACAGTACCAATGTTTGAATTTTTAAAAATTTCTCACATTTGATTATCATCTGAAATTTTTACATAAATATCATAAAAATGTTATAAATCTCCATAAAAAATTTCAAAATGTTCTAACATCGTTTGTACTATTTTTCATCCGGTTCAAACTTGCCAATCAACGTTTCATCGGGACAGTACCAATGTTTGATTTTTTTAAAAATCCACAGAACTGATAATAACCTGAAAATTTTATGAGAACATCTCTAATGTGTCAGGAACCTACAAAAAAAATTTCAAAATTTTTCGACATCGTTTGAACCAATTTTCAGTCAATGCAATTTGGGCGAAATTTCGGTGCCAAATGAACCGAATTTAAATTTTGCTTTTTGAATTTTGAATGGATTTCATCCGAAATTTCCGAATTTCACCGAAATTTCGGATTTCGGCCCATCCCGATTTTTTCTCAAAAACGAAATTTTGATTCCTGGCCACACAGAAGCTGCGCGCGAATAAATAACAGCACCAGGGCCGTCCGGCTCGCGTGGACGCACTCGCGTCTAGCCCGCGCCCCGGCCGGCTCCACGGCCGGCACGACACGGGACGGCAGAGCCGTACGTACAGATGTACCCGACCGGGAGCAGGCAGGCAGGTAGGCAGGCCGCGGCTGCGGTACGCTGCGCCACGCGACACGGCCATCTGTGCTAACTATCCAGCTACGTACCTCTCGATCTACATGTACAGCGCCGCGCCACGCCGCACGGGCAGGGCAGGGGGCACCGCGGGCGGCGCGTCGCGTGCGTCCACTGCCGCGCGCTGTGCGCCCCATACTCGATCGTTTCTCGGCACTGTGTGCCGGCCGGCCTGCCGCGCCGCGCCGAACCGATCAACCGAGCACCGTCGGGAGCCGAGCCGCGCCGATCGAAGCGCGGACGGGCGTGCCGTGACGACCGGCCAACCGGCCGCTCAGCCAATCGGTTCGGTGCACGGCGTGGTGTGTCGTGCCGTGCTGTGTGGGTGTCGGGTTCGCGTCTGGATACGTATGGCCAATTCGGACACTGGCCTGACGGCCTCGAGGGGCGTGGTACAGCGCAAACGCATGGGCGGATCTTTCTTTCCTAGTGCTGGGAATTTCCGCGGCGGGACCCTCTGATACCTGTGTCGAACACCGGCTATCCTAAATTAATTAGAATTTTCTTTTATTGTTTAGTATTTTATTAATTACTAGTTTTCATACGGAGAAGACATCTATCTGAATAAGCACCTTTTGAAAATTAACAACCGCTAATTGCATTGATCATATGGTCAATTTCATAACACTCCCCCCTTATCAATTTCTTCACTTGTATATATCTTGTAAGTTCTTGTAAAAACCCTGTGAAAAATATGAGGAATAATTGCATGATAATAATATGTCATTGAAAAACTCCTGTAAAACCCAAAGAGAAAAATATCAGGAGAAAAATAATATGGCATATATATGTATACTTGTATTTATATTGCCTCATTAAAAACCTTATATAAGAAAACCATATTGAAAAAACTCATAAAGGAAAAGAGTGCAATATAATATGATGATTATTAATAGGTTATAGATTAGGAGTTTACTACCCCTAAACCTTGCAAATCTCGAAGTCGTCTCGTACCAATTCCATGGATATATTTTTGGAACATAGATGTTGGTAAAGATTTTGTGATTAGACCTGCAAGATTTTCACATGATTTTGTTTGCAATATATTTATTTCTCCGCTTTTCTGTAATTCATGACGAAAAAATAAGTTAGGAGCAATGTGTTAGGAGCAATATAAAGAGATATTGCTCTTTATATAACAACCTGTATTCATTTGAGTAATACAAGCTGTATTATCTTCATAGATAATAGTAGGTGATTCTAATGAATCAATACCACATGATTTTTTAATGTGGTTAATCATTCTACGAAGCTATACACATTCCTGTGATACTTCGTATAATGCAATTATTTTAGAATGATTTGTGGAAGTAGCAACGAGAGTTTGTTTCAATGATTTCCAATGAAATACAGTACCTCCAAATAAATAAACAAAACTAGTCTGTGATCTGGCATTATGGGGATCTGATAGTTATCCGGCATCAGTATATCCTACCAATGTCATATATTGATTTTTGTGATAGAGTAAACCAAGATCTTTTATACCTTGTAGATATCTAAAGATATTTTTATACCAGCCATATGCCTTTGTATTGGTGCTGCATTATGTCTTGCTAATAAATTGAATGAAAATGCAATGTTAGGTCTTGTATAATTTGCAAGATATATAAGGGCTCCAATAGCACTACAATATGGAACTTTAGATCCTAATATCTCTTCATTTTCATCCTTTGGTCTGAATGGATCCTTATTCATATCTAGGGATCTAACAATCATAGGTGTTTTTGATGGATATAAT
The DNA here is from genome assembly GCA_036346375.1 of Guadua angustifolia. Taxonomy (NCBI): domain Eukaryota; kingdom Viridiplantae; phylum Streptophyta; class Magnoliopsida; order Poales; family Poaceae; genus Guadua; species Guadua angustifolia. The sequence continues at coordinate 19,540,427 of CM070515.1, forward strand.
TTATCTATATTATTTTTTTTAAATTTTTTTTGGATATATGCAGACTGGTGTACCAATATTCCAGAATTAAGGTGTTCAAGTTGTAGACCTAAGCAAAATTTGGTTTTACCCAAATCTTTCATCTCAAATTATGTCTTAAGATGATTGCTTGCTTCCACTACTACTGCATCGCCTCATCCATGATTTCCATCATCGCTGGGTAGGTCCGAGCAGCGAGGATAATATCATCACCGCGGTTCCAAATTCAACCGGCAAGGATATTATTATCACCGCCGGTTCAAACTTCAATCGGCAAAGTGATAAGATTAGTTTCAATTTCTCAAAGAATGGAGGTAATATCATTGCGGTTTAATAGAGAACCGCGGTGATAAGAAGATATTACTTGCCGGTTTACATGTAGAACCGTAGTGATTTATTATTGCGGTTCTATAGTAAAACCGGCAAGTTGATAAGACCATTTTCACTACCGGTTTTACTATAGAACCGATAGTGATATTATCGTTCCCCATTATTAGTTCGCATGTAACATAATAAACATTGTAATTTATCTCGCAACAAACATATGAAAGCATAATTAGTTAAAAAAAACAGAGCATATGAAAGCATAATTAGTTAAAAAACAGAACATATGAAAGCAAATTTGTAATTTGCGGGATATGTACTAATTAAAATAACATTTACAAAGCATATTTTGTTCAGCATTACATATTTAGTCCTAATTATAATAGTCTAATGGCGCGAAGCCCTATATCCAAAACTCGCCGCCGTCATCCTCCTCCTCCTCCTCCTCCTCCCGAGCTGCCGCTTGATGTGCGGCGGTGCTCGCCCTCCTTCTCATCCGAATCCGATTCGGTGGCGGAGTTGGTCTTGCCCCAACGCCGCAGCTTCCTCGCCGCCGCCGCTGTAAATGCGTCATCGCTGTCGCCGTCCTCCTCCTCCTTTGCCTCCTCTTCCTCCTCCTCCTCCTCCACCTCCTCCTCCTCCTCCTCCTCAGAGCGACGGATCGGTGGGGCTCACCAACACGTGCACGCTTAGGGGGTGCCATTGTTGCAACAAAAGTGGATTGTGGGGGCTGCAACAAGAGTGGATTGTGTGGATTGTGACAAGAGTGGATTGGATGCAACAATATCGCATTATATAGAGGCGAATGGGAAGGGCAACATTGGCAGAGGAATGTGAAGCGCAACGGTTGGCGCGGCAGAGGAACGGGCAAGCGCGACGGTTGGCTGGCGCGGGAGTTAGAACGTTCGAGTATCACTGCCGGTTTGTATTACCAACCGGCAGTGATAACTGACTATCACTGCCGGTTAATACCTATAGCGGCGATATATATTCTCGCGGTTTAATTTATAGCCGGCAGTGATATTTAAATTTTACTGCCGGTTCGTATATTCAACCGGCAGTGATATGTATTATCCCGCGCAACGCAATTTTCCCCGCGTAGTATGAGTGTATGACCTTATCACTGCCGGTTCTGCACAGAACCGGCAGTGATAAGGTATTTTCCCGCGTAATATGACCTTATCACTTGCGGTTGTTGGCGAGCAAAGCGATAAGCTATTCATATAGCGATCTTCACCGACCGACGATTTCCCGGCGAGCGAAGAGAGGAGCTCTTTGCTCGGTGTATTTTTCCGGAGAGGTGCTTTGCCAAATTTGGTGTCGATATTTTGTTCATATTTTTCATCGAATCGACATCTTCTCCGACGAGCAAATCAAAGTGGAGTCAGATTATCTTGGGGAGTTGTCTTTGAAAAATTGTATTAAAATTTTTCGAGGTTACTGACTTGATGTATGTTATATATGTCGTAAAATTTTACTTTACGGAGTGCTATAGATGTTGATAATTGCTGATTGTACGGTATGAACAGTTTATGTCGGTACTGCTGAAATTAAGATCTAGCTAAATTATTGAATAAATTATAATTCACTGCCGATTTTTAATAGTAAAGGATTGCTAGATGATCAATTATAAATAGTGAGAATTTCTAGTTGAATATTTAAATAATGGGAAATGGTAGATGGATTTTGCAATAATGAAAGTTGGAACATAAATAATTATTTAGAAATATATCCTTATATTCAATTATATGCTTGTTAATTTGTTGTAGATTAATTTAATTTAATAGCTAGCGCTACATAACAAAATGAAATGAAGAAATCTTCTAAATAAGTAAAAATGCTAGATGGATATTTAAATAGTGAAAAAGGTTTGATGTATTATATAGGCAAAATTGCTAGATGTATTTGTAAAACTAATCATTTACAATTATATATTGTTATTTGCAGAAATTCATATCCATTTTAGTGATGTAGTGGATGTTTAAGTAATAAAATTGCTAGATGGACAATTATGCATAATTGTAATTAATTTAATTAATGAAAATTTGTTATATGGATTTTTAATAGTAAAGGATTGCTAGATGATCAATTATAAATAGTGAGAATTGCTAGTTGAATATTTAAATAATGGGAAATGGTAGATGGCTTTTGCAATAATGAAAGTTGGAACATAAATAATTATTTAGAAATATATCCTTATATTCAATTATATGCTTGTTAATTTGTTGTAGATTAATTTAATTTAATAGCTAGCGCTACATAACAAAATGAAATGAAGAAATCTTCTAAATAAGTAAAAAATGCTAGATGGATATTTAAATAGTGAAAAAGGTTTGATGTATTATATAGGCAAAATTGCTAGATGTATTTGTAAAACTAATCATTTACAATTATATATTGTTATTTGCAAGAATTCATATCCATTTTAGTGATGTAGTGGATGTTTAAGTAATAAAATTGCTAGATGGACAATTATGCATAATTGTAATTAATTTAATTAATGAAAATTTGTTATATCCATTTTAGTGATGTAGTGGATGTTTAAGTAATGTAGTTTGATATAATTAATCGTAGATGGACCAAGATGGATGTATGACACGGACCGTCAGTGGTGCGAGTTCTTTAATGGTGTGACTTGTTTTACAATGCGTCAAGGCACACAAGTCAAGAAACTGGCGGACTATATGTGTTGTCCATGCGTTGATTGCAAAAATGAGAAGATGTTTTGTAACATAGAGTCGATACGCGCACACTTGCTTCAAGGGGTTTCAAGGTGGCTATACCGTTGGATCGAGCACGGTGAAGATGATATTATACATGAAGGGCAACACATTGATGAAGATGATATTGTTCATGAAGGGCAACACATTGATGGAGATGACGGAGACAACGATATGACGGTGGAAGATGCGTTCGTTGATACCCACGAAGATGATCTAGATCAAATCTTTGCGTGATGGGGAGGGGGACTTCACGAGTGAAAGGGAGTTTCAAAAGTTCCAACAGATGGTAGAAGACTCTACAACGCCATTGTACTGGCTGCAAGGAGGAGCACGAAGTCGCATACCGTGCTTTCACCATCGCAGCTTGAAGGCAAGCAATGGTTGGTCCGATAAGAGCTTTATTGAAATAAGTATGTCTCTTGGGGACTTGCTTCCAGAGGGTAACGTGTTGCCTTCAACTACGCATCGTGCCAAGCAGTTGTCCGCCTGCTGGGACCGGAAGTACAAAGAATATACGCATGTCCAAACGATTGCATATTGTTTCGCAATGAGTTTGCGCAACATGGATGCTCGTGTTGTTTGGCGGCAAAAGCGGTATAAGGGCAACGACAGCGATATCGAGAACGAAGATGTCGGGGTGAGGCGTAAGAAGAAGAGGTGTCCCGTAAGGTGGTGTGGTATTTCCTATAATCCCGTCTCAAGCGATTGTTTGCGAACAAAAGGCATGCCCAATTGCTACGATGGCACGCCAAGAGCGTAAGAAGGATGGAATGCTCAGACACCTGGCGATTCTCGTGCAATGGAGGAACATCGACGAAAATATAAGAAGCGCTTTGCATATGATGTGAGGAATATAAGGTTCGGGTTGAGTATGATGGGATGAATCCTTTTGGCAACATGAGTAGTCGTCACAAAGACTTGGCGGTGACTTTATGCATCTACAACCTTCCTCCTTGGCTTTGCATGAAGCGAAAGTACATTATGATGCCATTATTGATCCAAGGGCCTGCAACTCGGCAATGATATCGATGTGTACCTCAAACCATTGGTTGAAGATCTTCTAATATTGTGGACCGATGGTGTATGCGTATGGGATGAGTATAAAAGAGAAAACTTTATCCTACGGGCATTATTGTTTGTAACCATTAATGATTATCCTGCTCTTGGCAACCTGTCGGGCCAGACGACAAAAGGCTTCAACGGATGCGTCCAGTGCCTGGATGATACAGCTAGCCGGTGGTGAAGAACAACCAAAAAAATGGCTTACATGCGGCATCGTAGGTTCCTCCGTAAGGATCACCCATACCGCAATAATAAGAGAGCTTTTGACGGGACAAAGGAGACATTAGCTCAAGAATCGATCGGGAAACAGATATTTGCGCAGAAGGACCTTACAATTATTCACGGAAAGGAGCCAAGGTACATCTATTCCGACTTCCCGGATAAGGCTCCTTTGTGGAAAAAGAAATCAATATTTTGGATCCTACCTTATTGGCAAGACTGGAAGTTCGACACGCAATCGACGCCATGCACATAGAGAAGAACGTGTGTGATAGCTTGCTTGGTATCTTCTTCGACATACCGCAAAACGAAGATACACTTCAAGCAAGGATGGACCTCAAGATATGAAATCGAGGAAGGAGCTGCATCACGAAGAAATGGATACAGGCAAAAAGTACACTTTGAGCAAGAAAGAGAAAATTAGCGTTTGCGAATGCTTGCACGGAATCAAAGTTCCGTCTGGTTACTCTGCTAACATAAAGAGACTAGTCTCAATGAAAGACTTAAAGTTAATTGGTATGAAGTCTCACGATTGCCACGTGATGATGACACGATGCTTCCAATTGCAATTAGGGGTTCTCGCCAGAGAAAGTCCGAGACCCAATTATCAAGTTGTGTTCATTCTTCAACGCGATTTCACGAAGGCCATCGATCCATTAATACTAGACAAGCTGCAGGAAGACGTGGTTCACACTGCATGCGGGCTTGAGATGTGTTTCTCCATCTTTTTTGATATTATGGTCCATCTCATTGTTCACATTGTGAAAGAGATACGAATTCTTGGTCCCGTATTTCTACATCGATGTACCCTTTCGAGAGATTCATGGGGTTATAAAGAAATATGTTCAGAATCAAATCGACCGGAAGGCAGATTGCCGATGGTCGGGGAACCGAGGAGGTCATTGAGTTCTCAAGGCCGATTATATGGATCTCAAACCGATTGGTGTGCTCAGATCTCGGCATGAGGGAAGGCTACAGGAAAGGGACATTAGGCGAGAAATCAAGACGCATTAGCAATCTAGTTGCATTTACACAAGCACATTTCGCAGCTTTTGGGACAATCAGTTGTGGTGGCCCCGTATGTCGACATGCACAAGAACGTGCTATCCAAAACAAACCTAGGGAGGTCAGAGGGTTGGCTCGCGAGAGAGCACAGAGATAATTTCGGCGATTGGTTGTGTAGACACATGATGCGTACGGAGACAGACTGCACTCAGTTGAAATTGTTGGCTCAGGGACCGTCAACTACAATTCGGACATTCCAAGGATACGACATAAATGGTTTTACATTTTATACAAGAGCGCAAGATAAAAAGAGCACCAATCAAAATAGCGGTATCCGTATAGATGCCTATGACAACAATGGAAATAGGCAAACCTACTACGGATTCATAGAAGAGATTTGGGAGCTTGACTATGGTCCTTTGAAGGTCCCTCTCTTTCGGTGCCAATGGGTCAGACTTCCCAGCGGCGTGAATATCGACAAGTACGGCATCACTACCGTGGACCTCAAACTCGTCGGATACAGAGAAGAACCATTCGTACTTGCTAATTTCATACACAAATCTTCTTTATAATCGGCCCGCTAACAAGGAGCGCCACGTGGTTATTCAAGGAAAAAGAAGGATTGTCGGAGTTGAGAATGTTGTCGACGAGGAAGAGTACAACCAATTCGATGAGCTTCCCCTTTGGAGAGGACGTTGACCTAAGTACCATGGAAGACAAAGGATTTGTTACATACATACGCCATGATCATAACGAAGGTCGAGTCGTAGCTTAGTTGTAGTAATGAAATGTATGCTTTCTTTTGTATGAACGACATGTTTATTTTCTCATATGTAACAATTAATGTAATATATGCAATAATGGAAATTGAGGTTATGCTTTCTTTTTATCAAATTGAAAGTTTTATCATATGGATTTTTGTGATTTTGAATGCACTTGAATTTGTTCGAATTTGACAAAGATTTGTTGTTCAATTTGACAAAGATTATTTGATTTTAGAAATATTAAAACAATTAAAAAGTTAGCAATCTGATTTTCATATGAACGGGTAACTAGATTTAAACTGAAACTTTCATAAGTAACTAGGAAAATGGCAATGATGTTCACTTCCTTTCTATGCTAGTAGATCATGCTACTGCTGCAATCCAACTAAGAAAAGTTTCCAAAAATTCTGAAAAAAAATCATGGATGTACATCTCATCTTACCCCATCTACATATAAAATTTCATGATCAAATTCGTCCTATATTAAGAGTAATAAAAAAGACAAAATTTAACAGAATATGGGCAAAGAGCTTATCACTGCCGGTTGTACAACGGACCGGCAGTAATATTTCACTATCACTGCCGGTTGTACAACGGATCGGCAGTAATATTCCACTATCACTGCCGGTTGTACAATGGACCGGCAGTAGTATTCCAATATCACTGCCGGTTGTACAACGGACCGGCAGTAATATTCCACTATCACTGCCGGTTGTATAACGGACCGGCAGTAGTATTCCACTATCACCGCCGTTGTACAATGGCCCTGGTGATATACTATCACCGCCGTTGGTATGACCAACCGCAGCGATATTCCTCCACTATAAATAGAAACGCCGCCTTTCCTCTCATTTACCTTAGCCTAGCTCGCGCCTCTCCTCTCACTTTTACAGCCGCGCCGCCTCGAGGCTCCCCGACGCCGCCGTGCCTCGACCACCGCCGTCGGTTCGCGTCGAGCTCCCGCCGCCCTCGACTCGACGCCGTCGCCTCGCCGCCTCGGACCACCGCGTCGCCGACTCAGACGCCCGCGCCTCCTCCCACCGTCGCCGCCACCTCCACGCCGTCTCCCACGTCGCCTCGACCTCCCACGCGCCTCCCCGCTCTCCTCGACCTCCCACTGTCTCCCGCCATCGCCTTGGTACTGCTCTTGCGATGTGTGAATGTGGTTGTGCAGATGTGAATGTGCAGATGTGAATGTGCATGTGATTGTGAATGTTTCAGATGTGCATGTGCAGATGCTAAGGGGCCAGTCAATTCATTTGTCTTGGGGACCTAGCATGTGGGTATAGTGTTCAGTGAGGATTTGGGACTGCAATAGACAATTTGTGACAACTAATCTGTGATGATTCTAGGGTTATCAATGAGATAGACATTTATTCTATGATGATGATACAAATAAATGAGGCACTGATTTTATTCTCTACTACTGCTCGATGATGATACAAATAAATGAGGCAATATTTATCTGCTAGTTAGTGAATCATTCTGTAATTCAGCACTGTTAGATCATTGTATCAATACTTTAACTTGTTCTTTGTTGCTGCTGTATATGTGATATGCTATCCTGAGAATAGTTCCTTTCATAACTTTGATATCCTGGACTAATATGGAACTCAATTCTCACTGGCTTGGCATCACTGTCGTAGGCAAATTATTGCAATTCTATTGTTCAGTAGCGTTTCATCCATAATTGAGTATTAGTCAGTCAATTTTTCTTAAACGGTGCTGAACTGAATAGAGTCACTAATTTCAGATTGATATACCCTGTGATATATTGCTGAAATTTGGTGTTGGAGGGCTTCTTTGAAGCAACCCATCAAGTTATTCAATCTGAGAGCACATCGAAAAACCAAACATGAGTAGTATACTTTATTCGTTAATTCATTTATTATCCATGCTGAATGTCCTCAGATATATGTGTTCATATCATGAATCTATGTGATTATAAGCTTATACTGTTGAATTCATGATCATTTCATATGTTCGGACATTGTGGATAAGTTGTGCTTAGTCATATCTGAGTTAAGTATATGTCTCATTATGCTCATACTGCCCTTATTTCAACAATCTTGTATTGCATGTATTGCATGACCACTTCTCTGTCTATATTTTGTTTAGGTCCTTAGTAGCACTTCTCTGTCTATATTTTGTTTAGTTCCTTAGTTCCTTAGTCTAATTAGTGTTCAATACCTGATGATGTTAGTAGCACTTCTATGTCTATACCTGTTGTCTATATTTTGTTTAGTTCCTTAGTCTATTAGTAGCACTTCTCTGTCACTTTACTTCTGTTGTCACTTATTTTATCAAAACACTATCTATTGATAAGTATTAGGCATTGAACCAGTAGACTTTACTCTATTTTCCTTAGTCTGATCAGTACTACATATCTACCGAACTTCATTTCAAGATTCGCTTAGCAAATATTTAATGTACTGATCTGAATGTATGCTCAACTGAATATAATCTGTTAATAGCGAGCTTGATTATCAATTTTTGTAGTGTGTATGTTAAGGTGGTAAGGGTTCGAAACTAAGGTAAGGTTGTCACAAATTAGTCTATTACTCGTCCCTTGTGGCGAGGAGGGCCTTTGGGCAACCCGACATCTGAGAACACTCAAAATAAACAAGTTGAGCTTTATGCTAGTTGCCTTGTGAATTCACATCTGCACATGTGCTGCTTTTGATCATTTTCTCTGTGGTTATTTATATTGCACCAAAAGTAAACTTCAATTTGGTGCTTTGTATATCTTCTTGAAAGATGTATACATGTGTTGTAAATATTTGTTTCAGAAAGATGTATACATGTGTTGTAAATATTTGTTTCAGAAAGATGTATACATGTGTTGTAAATATTTGTTTTGTGCCACTAATTGTAATAGTAAGTAGTTGTAGTTCATTTAGTTAATAGTTGTGCCACTAATTGTAATAGTAAGTAGTTGTATGAAATTTCAAGATTCATTATATCTGAGAGTTACAAAAAGAGAAAAGTCGACAAGTTTATAGAGTTTAAACTTGCTAGAATTTTCTCTTGTTTGTAACTCTCGATATATAATGAATTTGATTCTAGAATTTTATGTGTATGTATATTTTGTTGACAAAAAATGTATGTGTTTAAAAAAATAAGCCCTGCAAGTTCAAGAAGCATGGGTGTTACGAGGCGTCCGGTTACAGAGAAGGAAGCCATGAGGAGACATGCTTGCTTGAAATGGACTTGGGACTTGGTTGCTGTCTTTTTTCGTGTACCACTGTCTATAGGTTTCCTCCCGCTTCTCTTCTTCGAACATGAAATTTTTCATTGGAAAAGTTGGACACGCAGTACTCCATGATCAATGAAGAAGAGGAGCGGAGGAAACCTATAGACAAGTGGTACGCTAAAGAAGACAAAGAACTAAGTCCCAAGTCCATTTCAAGCGAGCATATCTCCTCATGGCTTCTTCTCTTGCAAAATTTGGACGCCTCGTGACATCCATGCTTTTGAACTTGCAGGGCTTATTTTTTTAAAATCATTTTAGTGTGGAATATATTCTTAAGAATATATGAATTTTTTCATATTATTTTTTCATTTCGAGATGTATATGTATCATGTGATTTTTTTCTCATGTATAAGTATCATTTTAAAGTTACATGTGCATATTTTGGATTGCTAGGAATGGCCTCGAATCAGGGACAAGTGCCGAGGGAGTTCGCCCTCGAATGTAGACGGTAGGAGTGGGTAGCCCAAGTGGCTACTTGAACCTCTGAGGATATTGATATGGAGCAACCTTTGATGCCACGACCATGGACCAAACTAACGCTCTGCTATGGGCCAAGCCGACGCCAACGCCATGGACCAAGGCGACGCGACTAACATGGGCGAGGTAAAGTATTAGTACGCCAGATTCCCAAAATATTGTAGGGTCATACGACTAATAACAGATCCAATTGTAGGCTCAAACGTCGGTGAACAAAGCCGCCAGCAGTCGTGGCCTTAACAAGATGCCGAAGGCGTTCACAACATACTCCAGCTCTCGAAAGTCGGGAACTGCTATACCCGAAGGCATTGGCCAGACAGACACAACTGCGGAGTACTTGCTAGGGATAACGTGCCCATCAGCTATAGATCATGGACCGGCCGCGAAGGTGATCAGTGGGTGGTTCCCGATGACCTGAAGGACTCGCTATGGGGCAAGCTAAAACAAGTATTCCATTTCCCCCAAGGGTCAGAGTTGGTTGCAAAGAAACGTGCACTAGGTATCATGTGCACATGCTGGAAGAATTGGAAGACTCAACCGAATAAGACCTATGTGAAGAAGAATGTCACGCCAAATTTTAACATGTTTCCAAAGATAAGAGAATTTTGGAAGGACTTTGTGGAGTACAGAATTTCAAGAAGCCTGCATAAAGGAGTCAAGAACAAGGCAAACGCGATAAGAATATCTACCCTCACACACTAGGCAATCGTGGCTACGTGAAGAAAATACTGCGTGGGATAGGCGCGAACAAGAGCTAACCTCAAGGGCGCATTTCGCGACGGCCGAAGTTCATCGCACGATCAAAGCACTGTTGCTTGGGAGGGGACTTCATCTCGAAGATGGTAGCTTGAGCTTGGAGCGATAGAGCCCGGAGGTGTCGCAGAAAATATCGATGCTCACGTGGAGTCTTCCCAAGGGCTTTTCAGTCACGAAGGAGAATGATGAGTCGATCGTTACCACTGGTAACAGGGAGCATCCCGGCGCACTCGAGGAGTTGGTTTGGTGCCGTGGAAAGAAGGCTTCCCGGATGACGATTTTTGTACAAGCGGCGAAAAGAATAGGAGAATATGAACCGCAAAGTCAAATACAAGATGTCAGGGCAAGAGCGTTAGAGGAAGAGAGAGCGGTCGATCAAGTGGTGGAGCAAGCAAGAAGAAAGCTCTCACCACGACCGCCACTCGATGACAGCCCTCCAACCTCGATCCACGGTGTTCTTAAGAGCAACAAGGCTCCGCAACGATTCCGGAGAGCATCGACTCCATTTTCCAAAGGATGACATCACGATCCGACACCGCGCAAGCTGATTTGTCCGCACATGGCATTACCATCAAGGTGGCTCATGGCGGGGCTTGGCCATGCGCCTCGCAGTTCTCGTGACCGCCGCCTAATACACTGGATTCGCCAGGTCGGTAGACGAGTAGTCCGACAATATCGCAAAATGGAGGTAGAGATTCCTAGCGAGGATGGAAAAAACAAACTTGGAGAAAACGTGCATGGCTTCCTCGCGTGGCGCAAGAGCTTGATTATGTTCGCTCGGACGATGAGGCCGATAACGACGACGATGATGATGAGCCGCACTCTCCACACGCAGACTGCCGCCACGAAAAGTGCAACTCCTCCATGGGCACCGTTAGGACAAGTCCAACTCCTCCGCCGCACCATCCACAAAAGGACCAACTCCTCCGCAAGACCAACCAGAAAAGTCCAAGTCCTCCGCCGGCACCATCCAGAAAAAGTCCAACTCCTCCTCTGGCACCAGCCAAGAAAAGTCCAACTCCTCCTCCGGCACATAAGAAGAGTCGAACATCAGCACCATCTCGGAAGTCCGCATCGCCTTGTACCAAATCTCGCCATCTGTGGAAGGCAAAGACCTCGTAAGAAATTACCTACCGATATGATTGAAGAAGAACGCAAAGAGCAAACGAAGGCCGAGGTAACATCTCACTTCCAAAAGGTGCCATCACCCGAGAAGACTAAAGTCGATGCTAATGCGCAGGAGTTTTTTCTTGAGTATGGCAAAAGCCAAAGAGACAGGCGGGCTTCAACCTTCGAAATGTCGAACTACGAGCGCATCTCCGTAAAGCAAAACTTGAAGATGGCTAGTGCCGAGGCGCCGATGTCGCAAGCTCAAAAGATGTCACTGAACAACGTCGTAATTACGACCTAGGTCTAAGCCGAAGTACATTAAGGGCAACCGATGGCTCCCCAAAAGATTTAGAGAACCTAACAACAAAATTGCGGTAGCGGCCATCAAGATACATGCAGCGATGCCAAGAGGGTATGTGGGCGATCCCAAAGTGAAATACAAAGATTCGGATTTTCACAATGGGGATGGCATGTTCTCGTTAGAGTTCTCGCGAATTGTATATGTTGTACCGGCGGATGCTCGGGCGCCACGGGTCGACTATGGACTTTGTAAGTCTCTATTTATATTATTGTATATTCTTCTACCGCTCAATCAGTATGTCTAACTTCTTTTTACATATGTAGAATGGAGATACGCTTATGTGCAAAAAAAAGAATGAAGATTTAGGATTTCTCGATCCGGGCTTGTTAACGAGAAACTTGTCCGTGATAACCCAAAGTTTGTTGAAGACTATTTATTTAGGACTTTCTTCAAGCTGAGAAAGAAAACCTCCGTACTTGTACCCTATAACTTTCAGTACGTATTACCCTACTTCTAATATTGTTTTACTATTTTTGCGTGACACGGTGTGGGACTAATAGGTCAGGTGAACATATATGTCTAGTTATCACTTTGGGTCCTCCTCGTCATCGAAGTTAGAAGCTAGCGGGTTTATGTCTTGGACCCGTTGAGAAAAGATCTTCGTGAGTATGAACATAATTTTTGGAAGATGATGAACAGTAAACTCGATCGCTATGCTATTGCTCTAGTAATATTTTATTCTATTGTATTTAAGGTTAATTACTATTTAAAATCATTCACAGCAAGATTCACACGGTATTGCAAGAAAGGTGGTCCGTGATCTTCCCTACAGACAACTTTCAATGTAATAACAGACTTTCCATGCATGAGACAGACCAGGAAATAGTTTATAAGATACTACGATGTACAAATTTACATGCAATTGTCACGAAGAGTGTCGGCTATAACGAAGACATGGTATATAATTACACATTCATGCCTACTTTTCTTTCATTTAACATCTATCATCATTAATTAAATTTCTTTTCTTCAATAACAAATACCCAAGCCGAGAACCAATCGATTCATGTCGAAAGAAATTTTAGCAATTCAAGAGCATATCATTTGGATTCATTGACTTAACATGTCATCGATCCAAAGGGCGAGTTCCACGACTTAAAGCTTCGATCTAAAGTGAACGAGATGTACTCACACTACATTTGTGAACAGACTATTAATTGTAAAAACTAAATATTGTGATGCTTTAATATATTTTAATTATGATCTAACGACGCTTCATATACTATATATTTGAAGGCAACATATCATGTGCACAGGCCTTCCGTGTACACATCGTGCACACCAACTAATAAAAGTCACGAAAACTACGAAAAAATTTGTAGATGTATTCATAGATTATTTAATTATGTAGAATATTGCGATTCAAATTAATACATATGAGGACTTACAAAAACTCTTTTTGTAAGTCCTCATATGTATTGAATTTGAACCTCGCAATTTTATACATAGGTAGAGTAATCTATGAAGTACATCTACAAATTTTTTCGATTCGGTTGTCATCGCCGGTTGTTTAGGAACCGCAAAGGATATACACGATCACCGCTTGTTCGTCAGATAAGCCGGCAGAGATATACATATATCATCGCCGGATTCTAGGTTGAACCGGCAGAGATAGTTGAGTATCATCGCCGGATGCTAGTGTAAACCGCAGAGATAGTCTAATATCACCGCCGGTTGTATAATGAACCGGCGGGATATCTATTATCACCGCCGGTTCCTCACCGGCAAAGATTACCCCGAGTATCATCGCCGACCAATGATGCGGCGCCCATAACCCAAGAAATGGCGTGGACGAACCGGCAGTGATGACCTATTCTGTAGTAGTGTTCATTTATATATTGTGTATTTCTGTATATGTTGAGATCATCAATATATACGGAGATAATAAAAAATCCAATTGTGGATTTCTTTATGAATACACAAGGGCAATCATGGTTATTAGAATAACCCTTCTATAGAAGGAACTTACTTAGCCAATTGTACCACATTTTACCCAACTATTTTAAGCCATAGAGTGATTTTTTTAATTTTACACAATACATGTTGCAATATGCATTTGGATTCAGAATCTTAAGTCCTTCAGGGATTTTCATTTAGATATCTGAATCGAGTGATCCATATAACTATGCAGTCACTACATCCATCAACTGCATGGATAAATTCATTTGAACTGCCAACGATATTAAATATCGGATTATAATTCCATTTATAACAAAAGAATATGTTTCATCATAGTCGATGCTGAATGTGTCAGTTTGGAGAGTTGCTGTCAGTTTGGCAAAGCGCACTAGTGTTCTTTTTGTTTCTATTACAAACTGTTTGTAACTGAGTGTAGTTTGGTTGTAAATGATTATGCTGTTTGTTAAGTGCTTGAGGTTTGCAGTGTATATTGATGGCATTAGGGCTGGAAATTAAGCTCGAGGCTCGCAGCTCGGCTCGAGCTCGGCCAGCTCGGCTCGGCTCGGCTCGGCTCGATGTGACAACGAGCCGAGCCCGAGCCTGCCGCTTGGCTCGCTTAGTTAACGAGCTGAGCCCGAGCTCGGGCTCGCTCGTTAGCTCGATAGGCTCGTTAATTCTGTGGATAAGTTATGAAATAAATAACATTGATTGCATTGTTATGAAACAAATAACATTGATAACTTTGAAATAAAATGGAAGTAGCATCACAAGATACCTTAATGTAACAAATCGAGTGACTGGTCTTTGGTAGAGCAAATTATTCAGACATTAGCCATTCAAATGGTCCATAAAACAAGATACAAAACAATTGGTGCAAAGGTGCTCCTATAAGAACAATGCAATTCATAAAGTTGCACACTATATATACACTAGTCATATATAGTTTTCCATAAGCATGATAACCATTTCAAGATTACTAATCTACGAATGCAGATCTTAACTCTAAGCGACCATAGTATTTTTTCCTAGTCTTCTAATAACAATGGGGATTTGAGGCAAAGCGGCACGATTGAGGATTTGAGGGCTGGGGCTTACTGCTTAGGGTTGACGCAACGCAATGAGGGGCCACATGTCAGACGGCTCGCGAGCTGGCTCGGCTCGGCTCGAGGCTCGACCGAGCCCGAGCCGAGCCTAGTTTTCAGCTCGTCAAAGGCAATGAGCCGAGCTCGGCTCGGCTCGAATAGTGACGAGCTCGGCCGAGCCGAGCCAAGCTCGGCTCGGCTCGGCTCGATTCCACCCCTAGATGGCATGAGATTTTCACCTGAGATGTGAATCCTATTGTAAGCTAGTTGGTTTGAATTTTTGTTTAAATCCCTTAGATATTTCTAATGTGCAAAGCTCTTAAGTATTTGTCAATGACTTAGATGCTTTGCTTATTTGGAGGTGGTGTGCATTTGAGTGATGCTAAACTGAGTGCTTAAAAAAATGTATACACTTGGATTAGTAGATGAGTACGAGATTTGATGAGAGGTTGGCATATCAAAGTATGATCACCTTTAGCACCATGAATGACATTGAGAATACCTTAGGAGGTAAGCATGGATCCTAATTTTCTTTAAAGATCAAAAGTAGGAGCTTTGGCTCAACTGATAGTATTCTACTGAACTTAATATGTAAACTTGATATGAGTATATAATTTGAATCTCATTTAATCTCTTTGATAAGTTGGATGTAAAGAGAATGTTAAATGTGCATACTGTGATTGTTGAGTTTATGGCTGAACCATTTTAGTAGAGCTGTGTTGCACTATTTTTTTTAACTTGATACAACATAGAAGATAATTCTTGGAATAGCTTTACAGAATTTTAGGGAATAGGATTTTGGGTAGGTTTTTACAGATGTGTCGCTCGTAGGGAGACGGTGTGGCCGAAGACAAATGAGGCGGATCTCCTGAAGTCGAAGGTGGTGGTGCTTGGTGGACCACCGATGCAATAGGAGGAGGAGGCGGAGCCGATGGGCTCGCCGAAGGGGGTGGCGCTTGAGGGGCCATCTCCTCCACTGCCGTCATGGGAGGAGGTCCAACCGTCGTTGGCATAGGGACCTCCTCTACCGAAAGGTCGTTGCTGATGGCCAAGGACTCAATGGAGGACTAGTAGTGGGTGTCGAGGGTTGGCCTTGGTATGTGGCGAGGGCCGTCCCTATGACGACAAGTGTGTCCTTGACGACTGAAACGACCACGGCAACCGAGACAATTGCAGCGACTGAAACGGCCACGACGACCACCAAGGAGGCATGCCTGGTTGAATTGGTGCAGAGGGAGATAATGGTATCGCCGAGGATAGCGAAAGAGGCACAAAACGGTGGTCTCTAGGTTCATCAAAGAGGTAAGAATTTCATTGATTGCTCTGTTTTCTGGGAGTGCCGTGGTGCTTACCCTTGTAAAATTGCTCGATGTGGTACAGCGAAGCAGTGCTGATAACATGTTTTGATGTGGAGAATTGAGAGAGACAGAGAATTGAGATCGAGATTATTAATGATTCATCATACTCGATAGTGTTTGATCACACACACACACACACACACACACACACACACACACACACACACACACACACACACACACACACACATATATATATATATATATATATATATATATATATATATATATATATATATATATATATATAAAAGATTGAGGTGTCTGCTCGAGAGAAGGCACCTCTCCTAATAAGCACCTTTTGGCAATTAACAACCGCTAATTGCATTGATCACATGGTTAATTTGATAACAAAAGATAGGATATATTATTGTAATTCTAGATGGCCGAGCCATTCAAATTGAAGTACAGCTTACTAGTGAGAATATATATATATATATATAAGATTGAGGTGTCTGTTCGAGAGAAGGCACCTCTCCGAATAAGCACCTTTTGGCAATTAACAACCGCTAATTGCATTGATCACATGGTTAATTTGATAACAAAAGATAGGATATATTATTGTAATTCTAGATGGCCGAGCCATTCAAATTGAAGTACAGCTTACTAGTGAGAAACCACACATACACGAGAAAGAGTAACTTTTTGTTCGGTTCTACACACTCGATACAGTACAACATATTCAAACTCCACTGCTTGTAGCTACCCTAACTCTGCCACTCTTCTCTACTCATACCATCTTACTCAACCATGCATAGTGCCTATGCATGGTGCTTATAGTAGCTTTACTCATGACACATTTGATAGCTCTACTCACGACATACACGTTAGAGGTGGGAGGCAACAGTGTTACGTAACTATTGGATTAGTGTGAAGTAATAACTATCCAAAGCCATCTAAATACCTATATTCTTCTCTTCTAATATCTAGTTTCTAGATATTTCTACATCACCAAAAAACATGGCTAAATTATTTTACCCTAAGCGTTCCTACAAACTATCTAGCTTACTAGATGCCATGACGCGGAAACGCGCAACGCCGTGCGACAGTGATTTTTCAGAACTCCGAGGTTCTTTTTGTAAAAGGGCATGAGCTGGGACTTGACGCAATTCACTTAAACCTCAAGTATTTTTTACTCTAATTTGCGAAAACATGAGTTTTTTTTTTTTGCAAAAAAGAGGTAGAAGGACCTAAACGCATTTGTTAGAATTTTCGAGGAGTCTTTTGCGAAAGAGACAAAGAGACTTGAATGCAATTTCCTGAATATTTGGAGGACCTAAATGTAGTTTTAAGGCCTTTTTGCAAAAGAACCGGTAGAAGGATCTAAATATAATTTTAAAATTTTTAAAGATTTTTTCGCAAAAGAGGTGACGTGGAGGGGGTGCCGATAGATATAGGTAGTATGCATAACTAGGTAGAGAAGTGCGCGATGCCGCGCTGCTCGGAAAAAATTTGATTCGAGTTTTTTTCCTGCAAAAACGTAATTTTGTTTTTGTCAGCAGTGTTTTTTAAAAAAAAAAATTGGCTGGTTAGGAGCCGTCGGCGAAGTAGAGAAGCGCACGATGCTGCACCGCTCAAAAAATTCTAATCCAAGTTTTTTTCCTGAAAAAAAATGTAATTTTGTTTTTCTCGACGGTGTTTTTTTTAAATTGGCTGGCTAGGAGCCATCAGAGAATTTGCGTAACCACGTTTTTTTTGTAAGGACCCACGCGAAATCACTTTGGTTTAAAAAACTAGGTTAAAAATTGATTGGATAGTCTAGGATTAAAGAACCGGTGTCCGTGTCGAATATGTGGAAGCACATTTTTACGAAATAGCCAGACCTAAATGTAATTTCAATTCTATTGGGTCGAAAGAACCGGTGCATGTGTCGAATTTGCGGAACTACGGGGTCCTTTTTGAAAAATAACTGGTGGAAGGACCTGTTCGCTTTTTTGCGAAATAACCGGACTTAAACGTAATTTCAAATCTTTCGGGCTGAAAGAACCAATGACTGTATCGAATTTGTGGAACTATAGGGTCTTTTTTCAAAATAACCGATAAAAGGACCTGTTCGCAATTTCAGAATCTTCTGGGTCGAAAGAACCGGCATATGGATCGAATTTGTGGAATTACGGGATCCTTTTTACAAAATAACTTGTGAAAGGACCTGTTCGTGATTTTGAAATTTCTGGGATCTTTTTTACAAAATAACTAATAGAAGGATCTATCCACGATTTTCAATTTTTTGGAGGGCTTTTTCAAAAAAAAGGTGAGGTGACTGCTATGGTTGCGCCTAAAGTCTTCCACGCTTAATAGATACTAGGATAGTTTTCGTGGCATGACACGCCACGTTTGTTGTCTTTTTCGCGAAAATAATTTCGTTTTTTTCCGTTAGTGTTTTTTTTAAAAAAATCATCGAGGAAACACGCGAAACGGTTGAAAGAATATAAACGCATCCACGATTGCGCTAAATCGAAAAGTCCTTTTTGTAAAAAAAATAGCCGGAATGATCTAAACGGCGCTACGTTTTTTTGGTATTTATTTAGGGTCCTTTTACGAAAGATTTATGATTTTTTTGAATCAGAAGGTTCTCTTCGTAAAAAACCACGAGAAGGATATATACGTAATTACGTATTTTTTGAGGGACCTACACGTGAAACGGAAAAAACGAGCCGAGCCGGCCGGCCGTGCGTTGTTTTTTTTTGAAACAATTTCATTTTTTCTATCGGTTTTTTTTTTATCGTGGAGGAAATGCGAGAAACGATTGAAAGGACACAATTGCATCTGCGATTACGCTAAATCGAAAGGTCTTTTGTGAAAAATAGGCGGAATGATCCAAACGTTACTACTTTTTTTCGGTATGTATTTAGGGCTCTCTTATGAAAGATCCACGATTTTTCTGATCCAGAAAGTTCTCTTCGTAAAAAACCGTGGGAAGAACCTATATGTAATTACGGATTTTTTAAGGAACTAAAACGTGATTTTTTTTTTGAACCAAGCTGTGCGACCAGCTCGGCTCAAACACATGGAAGCGCCGAAACTCTTCGAAGTATAGTATAGGTATGATCTTATTTAGGAATGTTCAAAAATACATGTGAAGCATGTATTTCTATATTCAGCGGACTGTGGGCCTCATGCTTGGATATCAATGCCCAAATACGACTATGCCAAGAGCCCAAGACTGTTGGAGGAACAAGGGTACGATCGGGCGAGATATAAATTAATTGCTGGCTCCCGCTGGTATTGTTCACAGGCTGATTGATCTACGTGTGTATACGGTACACGTACTGTAAGGATTAAGAACGAGAGTGTAACGGACTGCTCTTTCAGGGATGCGTATAAATACCTTCACAGCTATTTAGGATTTTAGCTGTAGGTAACCAAATGTATATTGTCTGACATAAAAACGAAAGCAAATACTTTTTAGATGAAATAAGGGCTTATCGGCCAGAGTTTTACAAAAGGTGCGGCTGGCACCAGATACATTACAAAACACTTATAGGAAAGGCTTGAGCAGATAGATCAAGGCCTTCAAAACCAAATATCATCGCCATCTACGATTTCCTGAAATCCGTTGTCTTTTTGAAAATCTGAGATAGGAGGTAAGGGTGAGTACACAACCGTACTCAACAAACAATACAGAAACTCTGAATATTACATATAGAGATAAACAAAAGGTAGGCACAGGTTTTAAGTATTATGGATGCAAGTTGTTAAACACCATTTTTCATTTTACATTTGAAACACAAACCATAAATAAGATCATACCATGGAGGGTTGTTTGCAAAGTTCAAATTTACGACAAGTTCTATTTATGAAAACTACAAGGGCGCAGTTACAAAAATCACCCTAAATTAACTCAGCTTCATTAACCAGAAGCACGACGTATTCGAATACCATTGATATCACTTTGCAGAGGTGCTCAACTTTACCCACAAGATATCTTCGACCGTTAATGCCACCGGATCAACATGCAACTTTTATGCATGCGGCCGGACCAAGATGATCATAGTCTTTTGTTGAACTTCCCTTCTTTAGCTCCTATCCAATAGGTTAAAGGGATCCACAGTCTCTAGGACCCACTGGCCAAAGTGGGACACGCGATCTGGTCATACTGTGGATACCTACTGTTGCGAGAACCAGCGAATAGCCACTCCATTCCTGTTCCTCCCCGATCGCTTCGCGATCCATTCACCTACCAGAATGGTAGCTATCTCCTGTAGGTATTCCAAAGGGGAGCACAATGTACTGAGCTATATTGGATCAAGTCAACAGGGCTGATCAGCTCAAGTTGTGGTTGAGCGGGAACTGAAGTTATTTATTTTGCTCAAGACATCGGTTCTTAAATGCCAAAGACACAGCCAAATGGCATACCACAAACCATTGGCACCCACTGTACTAACCACCACACCACATCCTGGCTTGTCATCGGTTGGGGGTTGGCCAGTATCCACCTCATGTGGTCCGCCCAACACTATCCCCTAACCGTAGCAATTTTTTTGAAAATCACCCGAACCATCTCTTGGAGATTTTAAGCAATTTTAGCTAAAAGTGAAATTATATTTATTGCTAATCTACGGTGGTGCAATATTTTATAACCTAAGGTTAAAAAGGGTTAAGGCATAACAACGGGTTTAACTCTCGGGTATAGCTAATCATGTCATTCCGATTTACCACTTTTTGTAGTTTTCCAAAATACTAGAAAATAATGCGGTACAGAAAATATACATATTATTGTAATGGAACTGGGTTCAACATGTTCAAAAGGTATGGCTTGCCTTGCGGGATCGAGGGTTCGTTTAGCGAGAAATGGTCGACGTCGTGTCTGGTACCGAACGTTTCCTGCTCCTGGTACGGCTCCGAGAACGGCTCCTACTCCAGGATTTGTGCCAAAAGTTGCTCTGACGTCGGATCTAGCGCGAGAAAATGCAACCAATAAGTAAGCGAAAAAACCAAAAGAAAGAAAAAGGAAAAAGGAAAACAGAGAGAAAAATGGTCGAAATAGGGTTCGTGGGCATTTTGGGGATTTTCTGAACTTGGTTTGGTGGAACGGGGATCATTTTTAGACTCAGCGGCTTGAACTGGTCAGGAATGTGTATTTTGGGGCATTTTTGGATTTTTGGGAGTTTTTCTTAATTTTAAATCAAATTTTGGATTTATTTGGAATTTAAAATCCGAAAATCAAAATAAAATAGCGAAATTTATTTCTGGGTGGGCTGCACAGTGGTTCGGGGCCCGCTACTGTGCGGCTTGGGCGCATAGCCCACGGGCACCGAGATCGCCCAAGCGTCACGGTGCACGCAACAAGACGCAAGTCTTGATGCCCACACGCTCGAGAGGACGGCCCATGGTGCGTAGCTGGGTCCGACGGGCACCACCACGCCTGACAAGAGGGGAGAGCGCGACGGTGGGCCACTTGCGGCAAAGAGAGAGGGGAGGCGCGGACCTGGGACCGAGTCGAGAGGAGAGCAGTGGCGCGAGGTTCGCCGAGAAGTGGAGAAGACAAAGGCGGTGCAGGCGATAGAGGGCTCAGGAGGGCGGAAGGAATAGCGGAGAAGGTAGAGTGCGACTCGGCGAATTCGAGGCGAGGCAAAGTGGTGGCAGGGGAGAGTTATTTATAGTCATTCGCGGAGGAGAGAGGACGACAGAGGGGAGAGATTGATGGCGATGGCGAACAACGCAGGGAGGGGCTCAAGGTGGCCGGGGAGGGCTCGAGGTGCGCACGGCGTGAGGCGGTGAGGGCAGGCGACTGACGTGGTGCAACAAGCGACGGATAGGCGAGAAGCGGTGATGGGATCAGAGCTCACGGGTCAGTAGCGCGTTTATGGAGAAGACGACACTGTGCTTCGAGGCAGGCCGGGCGGGGGCGCGAGCGAGGGAGTTGGGCCAGGACAGGGCATAGGCGCGAGACGCAAGTGAGAGGGTGGGCACATGGACGGGCCGGCAACATGAAGCGTGAGGAAACGGCCGAGCGAGGTGAAGCCGGGCGGTAGGCCGAAAGAAAATGGGCCGCGCGGAGGAAAGCTAGTCAGGTCAAAGGCCAGCAATGGGGGAAAAGGTGGGAATCCAGAAATGGAAAGCGAATTCTTGAGGGAGATTCCAAAAACGGAAACTTTACAAATAAATGCCAAATAAAACGAAATAAAATCCGGAAAATTCGGGTAAAATCCAAATAAATCCAAGAAATTTAAATAAACTCATTTTGAAAATTTTGGGGGTGTTTCTTAGAGTTAGACTTGGATTTAGTTGGTCTCTGCTGGTTAGTTTATTTGATTTTTTCCATATTGGAGTACAAATACCATGCATGCATGGTATGCTGAAACGAGATTATTTTCTAAGGAAAAAAATATGAAAATGTTCTTGACTTTTGCAAGAGTTGAAGTCCCATGGCTAGTTGTGTCTGAGATTTTTTTCTACTGGAGCTCCCGTAAGGAGGAGAGATTACTTCCTACTGAAGCTGGTTAGTATGAGGGTTTGATCAAAACATGGTTTTAAGACAAGTGTTACGTCCAATTAATTTTTAGTATAAACCTTTTTTTTTTCAAAAAGGGCTTGTTGCATATTGGTTGGCTTCAAGCCAAACTAATGCGGATCTGACCCGGGTTCCAAGTGCCAAGCCTAGGCCCTGTATCGCTTGACAGGGGCCCAACAGTTTTTCGATAAAGAAAGCTTTTATTAATCTTAGTAAATCACATCAAGGTGATACAATTATACTAAAAAGACTCCCGGCCTCTACACAGCTAGGGTGTATACAGCCAAACACACACATACACACATAAGAAAAGACAAAGGAACCGGCACGGTAAACTACATCACGCAATATTGTCTTCAAAACTATCTACCATCATAGAACACTTGGACCGCGATAAAACTCTTCAATGACAACGCCCAAGAAGGACTCGACACGCACACACGACCGCCATTGCCATGATCCAACCAAATGAAGGCCGCACAAAGGTTTTCACCTCGAGAGTAAATCCTTAGACTACAAAACAATGCCTTCAACAAGGCCATTGCCAGATACAACCAACTAAGGTCAGACCTAGAGATTTCTCCCTGAAATCGAAGTACCGGACTGCCCAACAGTTGAGCAAGAAAATAACAAAGTTTCCAACACGAACAAAAAACTTCTGTAGTTTCTGATAAATCAATTGTGATCAAAATACTCCGGCTAGAATCACAAACTAGGTTTATTTATTTGAATAATCTATCTGAGCTGTTGTATGGAATTCCTGCATTCGAGATAAGCCCAGAATGAAGTATAAATAATTGGTCGTAAGAGCCGGCCGTAATCGCAGTTTTCCAACCGGTATGACGGGATTTCATTATCGCCGCGAGTACTGAAAACACACGACAGCTATCACATCCAACATCATCGTCATCCGTCGTCCACTTGTCTCGTTGCTTTCCCTTTCCACCGGCCTTTGGACCAGGTTTGTCCCGTCTGGCCGCTCGGAGACAAACCGAACTGGCGTCCTTCCTAGTGGGAGGCACCTCGGGGCCTCACTGGTCGGCCAGCGTCCATGGATAAGCGCAAGCTTCTCTCTTCTGATTCCAGAGGTGTGCAAGCGAAGAAGCGCGTGTTGCACTGCATGAATCTGGGAAGTGGACGTGAAACCCACCGGTAAAACTCTGACAGAACTGAAAACTTCTGGTAAAATTGTATACTTTATATGTCTAATTTTATAGTTTTGTACAATAATTGTTTCGTAACATCACAAATACAATATATATATTCAAAATTTTCTTAAAGTATAATACAAATAGTTCCAAGATCTTATAAACTATAAACCACCTAAATCAACAAATTAGGTTCATTAAAGAGGTGATCTTGTGGCATTTTTCAATTTTTTTTTTAGTATCAGTGCATACCTGGTACCCTCTAGATCCGTCCATGCCGCTATGCCCACTTGATTGCCTACATGTGGACCCCACTAGAACAGGAAGCCTTGTCGTCAAAGGTTACGCTTGGAACATCATGTATAAGCACAAATTCGATGCGGCCGACTTCATGATTTGCGAGATAGCTTCCTCCGTTTGTGACAGAGGTAAAAGAATTTGTTTTGCTCCTTTCATCATGATGACCATTAAGAAAGTGACTGGATATCGAGGAGAGTGTGGCAACGCTCACAAGCCATATAGGCCTCGTGAGGTGGCACCTCAGACCATTAGTCAAAGAGGCTGGTCATCTTCTCAGCAGACACAGCGACAACAAACCGAAGAGGAGGGTCATCACACTCAGGCAACTTCTCAAGCTCACCAAGATCAGTTCTTTGAGAGTCTCCGAAATGATATGATAAGCAGTTTTGCGAGCCTTCGATCTGACATGATGAGCAACTTCGCGAGAGTGGATGAGTATCAGTCTCAGACTCGCCAGGTTATTAAGGAGGTTCATGGACGACTAGACACTATTGACTCGACCATTTCTGAGTTTCGCTCATCTTTTGAGGAGTATCGCTCTTAGTAGGCGCCTGTTGCCTTTCATCGCTTCGGGCCTCGCCATACTCCTCCACCTCCTCCTCCATCTTGATTTTGTGGCATACCCTTTTTGGTATTTGATACCAAAGGGGGAGAAATATGGAGCTTGAAGACCGAAAATTCAAGATTTGAAGGCTATAGATTAAAGATTTGGAGAATTGAAGTTTAAGCTTGTTTTGAGGGATTAGCTTAGCTCTAATGATATTTATGTTATAAGCTAATGAACTTTCGATATTGCTTTTGGATGATGAATGTTTATGTTTGTTTGGATGTTGGATGCATATTGTTTGGAAGTTGGATGCTTATTGTTATTTCCTTACTTTTATTCTCTGAATGTTTATGGTTCATTGTCTCCTATTCTTTATTCATCGCATATATATATTGTTATCGCATATACACATTTAGGGGGGTTTTTCAAGTTAAACATTGTGTTTTAATAATATTTAGCTTCATATGCATCAATTCATCTCAAGAAGCAAGATTTTGTTAAAATAAAGTCTTTGGGTATACAACTTCATCCTTTAGTTGCATATTCAAAATATAAACTCAATTTATTTTTTATATGAGGATTATCATCAATTACCAAAAAGCGAGAGATTGAAAGCTTCTAACATTTTCTTTGAGATCATTGAAAATAGGTTAGCCCTAAGTTCGGATTGTGGAAGCATGAAAATAGCAAAAGGAAGATCAGCGCTTCAAGCTATATGATGAAGGTATAAAGTTAAGGACTTTTTTTATAGTTTTTACCGATCTCAGAGTTTTGGAGAAAGGATCAGATTGCTAGAAATAGTGCCATACTATGAAGAGGGGTCATGATGATTACCTTGACACCGTTTAGGGTTTAAAGGCTCAAATTCATGCTCCCTTAAAGTTGCATTCAAAATCAATTTGAAAAATGTTGTGCTTATAAAGAGTGTCTTTGGGAGGCCGGTGCTACCGGCCATGGTAGCTCGATGCTACCGGCCGGGCGGTAGCACCAACCAGCCCCTAAGGCGGTGTGTAAAAACCCGAGAGGGTGTTTTCGGGGGTTCTGCAAGCCAAAGACTATTGGTCGAGTAGTAGCACCAAATTTCAAAGCGTGTAAAATTTCAAAGAGGTGGCGGTCGGTTATCACCATGGTAGCCCAATGCTATCGGGCAAGTGATAACATCGGCCTCATGTCTGGTGTAAAAATTCCAGAGAGAGTATCTTTAAAAATAGCTCGGTGCTACCGGTCCTAGGTGGGCGGTAGCACCGGACCCTCTGAGCAACAAGTTCTGACAGTGCATTTATTACACTATTCCAACCATTGGGTTGGAGCCCGGTGCTACCAGCCCTATATGGGCGGTAGCATCGAAAATACTGACTTCTTTTATGATTCTTGCTCAACGGCTAGTTTTGTTGGTTGAGGTCATAAATACACTCCCACCTACATTCTAAAGTATCACTTGAACCTCATTGATCATTCTTGAGCTCTAACTGGTCTCTAATACTCTTGTGTGCATTAAATTAACATTTTGGGAGAGTTAAGAGCAATTCAAGTGTTGTATTTAGTGATTGAGCCTTTAGACACTTGATTTGACCTCAAGTAAGCATTAAGACTTATTATTCTTGGAGATTTCCATCTCCTAGACAGCTTAGAGGCATTCGTGTGCAATGAGCTTCTTAACGGAGATTGTGAAAAGCCCTGGCAAGTTGTGAAGGCCGGTGTTCTCCTACCTGGAGTGGAGAATAACTACCATAGTGATCGAGGAAGACTCAAGAGGTTGGAGCCGATTTGAAATTTTTCAAGTCACCTCAACGTGGATTAGGAGAGACTGGTAAGTCTTTGAGACTATGGGATAAAATTCTTATGTCTCACTCTCTTGTAGTTTGAATTTTCCATTCTTGTGCTCAATTTACATTTCTAGTATTTGAATCATATCTTGCTTATATCTTAATTGTTAGGGTACTTAGTGATCTCTAGAGAATTTAGCTTTAATTGTCAAATATTGTAATTTTTGTTTAGTAATTTTATTAATTACAATTAGAGCTAAAAAATTTAGAAACCTCTTATTCACCCCCCTCTAGTCAGTTATCCATGATCCTACACACGTACGGAAGCGCTAATCTACGCTTGTATGTAGATTAGTTATTCTGTGCTTTGGTCAAAGAAGCACATAGAAAACATCCCACGTACACTCGTGCGACACGTGTTGACTAATCCAATTACCTACATAGCCAGAGCACCTAGTAAATGCATTTCTAGTTTCTACATGAATATGTTTTTTTCCTTTTTAGTCGTAACTTTTTTTGTTGGCACCTCCAATTCATGAATGATTTTCACTAGTAGCTTACTGCTAACGAGAGCAGCATATTGATATAAGTCTCACCAATAAAATGTCACATGAACCCTCTGGCATGAAGGTAAAAGCTATGTATACCGTAGTAAAATCTATATATACAGATAGTAAAATATGATTTGCTAGCGAGACTTATATCTTGTCATTAGTAAGCAAGTGATAAAAACCGTTCATGAATCAGAGCTGTCAATAAAAAGTTATGGTTAAATAAAAAAAGAACAGATTCTAGTTCAAATAAGGAAACACATTACTAGCTTAGCGCTGCATGACCAACTAGTAAATGTGTTTCTTGTATGTACATAAATCTGTTTATTCCTTATTTTATCCATTTTTTATTGATATCTCTGATACACGAACGGTTTTCATCAGTAGCTTACCGATGACGAGAGCAACATATTGATATAAGTCTCGCCAATAAAACGCCGCATAAACCCTCTGGTTTGATGGTAAAATATATGTATACCGATAGTAAAGTCAATGTATATGGATAGTTAAATATGTGTTTACTAATGAGACTTATACCATTATATTGCTTTCGTCGTTAGTAAGCAAGTGGTAAAAATTGTTCGTGAATCGGAGCTGCAATAAAAAGTTATGGCTAAATCAAATAAGAACATATTCATGTTTAAATAAGGAAACATGTTACAAGCTTAACACCGCATAACTGACTAGTAAATGTATTTCTAATTTGTACATGGATTTGTTTATTCTTTATTTTAGCCGTAACTTTTTATTGACAAGTCCGATTCGCGAATGGTTTTCATCAATAGCTTATTGACAACAAAAATAACATATTGATATAAGTCTCACGGCATGAATAATATTTTACTATCTGTATACATATATTTTACTATCGGTATACATAGTTTTTACTGTCCTGCCAAAAGAATCAGCCGTCTGTGTGGTAGTAAACTCTTACGATACATTTAGTAAATTGATAGTAAAATCTCATTCACATGGTGTTTATTAGATAGACTTATATCATTATGTTTCTCTCATCATCAATAAGTTACTGGTGAAAACTTTTTGAAAATCAGAGCTATCAATAAAAAGTTATGTCTAAAGCAAAGAAAAAACATATTCATATACAAACTATGAAACACATTAACTAGTTGGTTTGGCCATGTAACTAGGGCAGTCTGTTGTATTAATTAGTGCATTGCATGGCTCGATCGAACTAAGTTAATTGGCCCAAGCATACAATAGGCTATTCTATATGTAGATATAGAATAGTGTTTCTATATACACACACACATATATTAGAATAGTTTCATACTCCTGGAAGTACGTACTCCCATATTGCATATACCGCTTAAACAAAAAATCTATACCTCTTTCTCATTTTGAGCATACTCTAATAATGATTATAAGATACTCCAAATAAATTTTTAGATACTCCAAATAAGTTATATTAAAATTTTCATCAAAGTCCACTTTTTATGGTATAATTTGTGTATATACTCATTGTACATATGGCAAAAAAGATATATAACAAAAATAAAAGGCTCTATTGAATTTTTTCTGACCATATCGCATTGGAGTATCTTAGAATTAGTATTTAACAATGTTCTAAATATCTTAGAATTAGAATTAGTATTTAACAATGACCTTCGGAGGTGGATGATGCCCCACAGATAGGCGACCATCACTACTACAAAACACCACATTACAGACGGTTCACAAAACACATCACAGACGGTTTTGTGAACCGTCTGTATCAAAATGTCAGTGATGACAATAGGTCATCACAGACGGTTTTTGAACCGTCGGTAAAAATTAACATCACAGACGGTTCTAACTTAGAACCGCTCAGGATAAGGGCTCATCACAGACGGTTCTAGGCTAGAACCGCTCAGGATGAGTCTTATCATGCATTTGCTCACCATCTGTGATAAGAACGGACACACTGTTCTAACTGGTAATTTAAAAATACTAACCTCCTGTTCTAAGCACGCTTAACTTCAGACATCTTAATACTACTAATACTACTCTCGCCTAATTACTACTCGTGTGGTCTTCCCAGACATTTTTAACACCACATGTGTGGTCTTCCCAGGAGGTCACCCATCCTATTACTACTCTCGTCTAAGTACGCTTAACTTCAGAGTTTTTATAAGATCCAGTATTTTAGTGGTGATATGATAACATCTGACATATTATGCCACCCTCATCCTTTTAACCCCGTGAAGTACCCGAACACCGATTTTCAATTATTTCAAATTAGCAAACTATGGAGATAATTAGTAAAATTTAAAGCTTTCAAATTTATTTTCCATACTTTTGACTATTAATGATGCTTGCAATATATGTGCTCTTACTATTCATGGAACTTGTAAAACACCATAACTTTTGACTCGTACCTTCGATTTTGGTGTTCTTGAGCTTTCCGAATCATCACACGATGAGCTCTCCGATTATATTCTTTTGGACACCGATTCTAGTTTGCAAATAAGAAATCCGAGCACTTTTGTTAAAATATTCATAACTTTTGACTCAGAACTCCGATCGAGGCGTTCTTTGGCCTGCTTTGAAAGATAACGAAAAGTAGTACCCAAATTTCACAAGTGTGCCGAATCAGATGGTCGGATCCTACTAGTTTGTGCGAAAGAGCGCTTGGCATGAAATTCCAAAAAAGGTCGTTTAGGGCCTCAAAACGGCCTCCAAGTTTTGAATCTGCTTTACCGCTTTTTTTAATTATTGCAAATGGAATATTAGTTCCAATTATTTCAAATATAATATTATTTAATTTCAATTCTTTCAAATTAGAAGGCAAGAGAGGTAATTATCAATATTTAAAATTTTCTATTTTTATTATTTGTGACGGTTTCAAATTAAAACCGCTTAGTGATATGGTGAACATCATGACGCTTTTTGGCTAGAATCACTGTGGTAAATTCATTTCATCACGCATTTGGTTATATTTAGAAACCGTCTGTGATATTTTTGCATCACGACGCTATACTTAGAAACCGCTCAGTAATGAGTATCAGATATCACGACGGTTATATTTAGAAACCGTCTGTGATATTTTTGCATCACGCATTTGTTATACTTAGAAACCGCTCTGTGATGAGTATCAGAGCTATCACGCATTTGCTATATTTAGAAACCGTCTCAGATATTTTTGTATCACTGCATTTACCGTAATATAAAACCGCTCAGGATATCTACATCGACGGTTTGAGTACATAACCGCTCAGGATATTCCATATCACGACGGTTTTTCAAAATCGCTCGTGATCGTAGGTCTGATATAAGCCTCTCGTAGTAGTGCATAGGAGAGAGAGAGAGAGGAGCAGGCGAGGAGAGGTATAAACAAGTGGTGGATAGAGGGATAAGGCTTCGAGCTAGTCAATGCAGATTGAAAAATACCGAAATGGCTGGTATACTTAGGGTCTTGATCGGGAGATTTTTTATCTATATTGATGCTTTAGAGGACAACGGTGTAGGGTTGTGCAGTATTTCTTTTCTACTTAGGCTCCGCTTGTGCTTTGGTGCATGCACCTACTATCATAATCTCATTGATGAACCTGTGGATAGTAGGTTTAACTTTAGCAAAAATCATTCCATCTCATGTTAGCATTAGTTGTATACTAATTAAGAACCTTTTCTCAACAACAAGAAGAAATGGTCCAATATGCTTCAGTTTGCCTTTACATTCACCAGAATCCTTTTCTTTGTACAGTAAACATAACATCGATGCCTGTGCTTCTTCAGCGGCCAGCTTTTCTTTGTACGTCATCGTTTTCGTTTCCGCTTCTTCATTTTCTTGTTTTCCTAGCATACATGATACACATATACTTGATAGCAGGAGAGCAAAAGTTTAAAATGTACCTCCTTTGTCTCTTCTCTCTCTTTCCTCGATCCATATCTAGTAGGAGTAGTACTGTCATTCTTTGTAGTTGATGAGTCCCTTTATAGCTTGCCCCCCATGCCATGTGGCTTGTGCGCTCCTATCGCCTTCAGGCCTCAGTGTGATGGACCATCTCTGGTTGTCTGCGACACACAAAATTCTCAAGGAGCAGTTCTTCCAAAAAAATTAAAAAAAATAATAATCTCAAGGAGGTAGTGGATGAGTGCTATGGTGCATTTTGTTGACATATCTATCTTAGGCCAAGCAATCAAGACCAACTTCTGAAAAAAAAATCACTAATATACAAACTTAACATGTACATATATTCCCTTCCAGTCATAGATAACATGTCGATTTAGACATCAACATGGTCCGCAAAACACAACATTAGGCACTAATTTCTGTTGTATAATATTTATAAAATCCAATAACATTATAAAAATATTTTTGAGATAAATATACACGTATGTTTTCATTATCCAATCTAAATATTTAAATAGATACCATAGCTAAAGTTTAAAAAAACTTCACTGTATGTATCCTAAAAGAACGTGTGTTTTGTGATCTGAGAGAGTAGTCGGTAGTGGGACTAAAGCTGTGACGGTTGCCACGCTGGCTGTGGCTAGACTTGCCGCTGGTCTGCAAGGATACGTGCTATAAATTGACAAACGAGGTTAGAAAAATAACCTTAAGAGTCTTAATGATTAGTTAGGTGACTCACAGGTGCCTTTTATTAATCCATTTTCTATTTTTGTGCTATTACATGGGTTTCTTCCCATGAAAGTTAGACCAAAATTAGTGGAGGAGATTAGTTGGATCCTACCAGTTAGGTTGACTAATCCCTTCCAGCAGCTAGAGCTAGATTAGATGCATGCAGATTAGTGTGTGTTGTATGGGGCACCGGGCACTGCACCTTTCCGAAAAGGCCTTAACTGAGAGCAGTTGAGCACCAAATAGCCAAGAACAGGCCATCTGATTGAGCAACTCAAAATGGCTCCTTCTACACTACCTAGGCGTGGCACATAGTATATATATATATATATATATATATATATATATATATATATATATATATATATATATAGGAGGGTGACCGTGAACGCCATCACACACACTTGACGTTGTCGATGACAGACAAGTTGGCACTCTTTCCCTTGAGATAAAACAAAATTAAGGAGGACCGGATTTAATTTGAGTCATTCTCAAGTTTAATGGCCTGTCGATCGGACACTTTTTCGTTCAGCCATCCAATAGCGTATAACTACACCACCATCTGGCTGCTGTGTTGTTTAATTTCAAGAGACAAACTCCCATGGTTTGGCAGTTTTTGACTGAATAAAGTGGCACTGAATTAAAATGCATATATATTATCCCTATCTTGATTCCCCTTGCTGAATATTACGCAGAAAGTGGACGGTTTTCTTTGGAATGCCAAGCGTCTGTGGTTTGCAAACCCATGAAGTCCAACAGAGGAGAAAAAAAAATGTTGTGGTGTTGCATGCTTCCATAGCATGGCCCAGAAGGTTCTAAAAAAAAATCAGCGGGAGGAGATTTTGTCAACTGGGCTGCCGATTTTGAGCATATGGGCTATGATGTTTAGCCAGAATTTGTTGTTACGTGATGTTTTGCTTTTTATAGGCCGGCGTTTTGGGTTGGAGATAGAAACTGTGTTTAAAATAGATTTAGGAGTGTGAAAACATCGGCGGCTGCTGGGTTGGGTGGGCAAAAGGCTTTCGAGCTGTTCAGTGGGCCTAATACTTTTTCAGTCTCGTTGGGCCCAGCCTATGTACACTTTAAGGATAGGTCATAGGTGCGCCGCTAGGCGTGGCAGCCTGAGGACGCACGCCCAAGAGACTGGGTCACCGCACTGCCAAATGGCAACTGAGGAAATCATAAAAGAGCATTCCATTGGCCTAGGAGGTACATAAGGATTGCCACATAACATTAATTCACTCCTCTGAAAAATCATTAATTCACAATGATCCCAATGCCTTTCAATCCTGGCCATTTGATCGGGTCTTTTCTTACCCTCTCCTTTTTCCTTCCCCTTTTCTATCCAAACCCTAACTGTCGTCGCCCTCCCACCTCCAATACTTATCATGCTGGGTCTTTGTCGGTTCATGACCTCTATCATCGTCCATACCAACACTTCCACCTTCGATTAGCCACCTCCTCTTACTCACCGTCTCCGACGTTGACCACAACACGTGCTATGCAAAAAAATTATATATCTACAGAAAGAGAGATGCCTTGCTGAAGTTAGAGAAGAGAAGACATCGCAGAAGGCTTACAAAACCTCTAGTAGATCTAAGGTTAGAAATTTGACTAGTTCTCTAAAATTTATTGTATACTAAATCCATTCTCTTTTGCCGTTCATTTGATTATAATTTCCCGTTTTGTCCTGCTCTGCCTCAAACATTTTTTTGGCTTCTGCTCCGGTTTCTGTAGAAGCATATCCAAATAGAAGAATTACCCGTTTTGCCCAGCACTAGCTCGTACATTTTTGGGCTTCTCCTCTAGTTTCTCTAGAAGCAATTCTAAATAGAACTAGGACTATTTTCGCAGCGTAATACGTTGCGTGCGTTGTTTTATTCGAAGAAATAATGTCATTTTTTTTGGAGTGTTTTTTTTAAATCGTCAAGAAAACTCACGAAACGACTGAAAGGATACGTACGCAACCACGTTTTTTTCCCATTTACCCGGGGTCCTCTAACGAAGGATTCGCGATTGTGCTAAATCAAAAGGCCCTTTTCGTGGAAAATAGCCGGAATGATCAAAACGTAACTACGCTATTTTTTTGTATTTATTTAGGATCCTTTCACGAAAGATTCATGGTTTTTAATTCTGAACCGGAAGGTCTTTTTTGTAAAAAAAAATGTGGGAAGGATCTACATGTAATTACGCTTTTTTTATGAACCTAAACAAGAAAAAACCAAAACGAGCCGAGTCGACAACGGCACGGCTCGAACGAATGGGAAGGCGTGAACTCCATGTGCGTTGTTTTTTTCGCAGAAACAATTTTATTTTTTTTCGATGGTGTTTTTTTTAAATCGTCGAGAAAATGCGCGAAACAGTTGAAAGAATAAAAACACAATCACATTTTTTTTTTCACATCTATCTGGGGTCCTCTCACGAAGGATCCGCGGTTGCGCTAAATCGAAAGGTCCTTTCCGTGAAAAATAGATAGAATGACCAAAAGTAACTACGCTATTTTTTAGTATTTATTTAGGTTCCTTTCACAAAAAAATCGTGATTTTTTTAAACCAAAAGTTGTTTTTCGCAAAAAAACGTGAGAATGACCTACACATAATTACATAATTTTTTAGAAACATAAATGCAAAAATTTCAAAACAAGCCGAGTCGGCCAGCCAGTCGAGCCAATGGCTCGGCTCAAACGAACCGGGCATGCACGATTGCTTCCAACTTTATTTAAAGTAGTATATGGGGCTGACGTTTTATGTGTGTTTGCAAAATGTAGTAGGATCTGTTATCTCATAGAGAGGTATTTCTATATTTTTTTATAATTACATAAATATTAAAGTATGAATAAATAATAGATGCTGATTACTTACCCTATCGTTTGAATCAAGATTTATACAACTTATACCAGAAAAAAAAAGCATTGAACCACTTCTAATTAGGCAGTTTTGCCCCTATGCTTTCTTCGTCCTACACCTACGTCTTCTTCCACATCTCTACTGCTCCTCAACTCCTCTCCACCAATCAGTTCCCATCCTCCCCATCAATACCTCCTTTCTGACCACTGCTCGATCCTTTTGGTGGCAGCGTGGATTAGGCGTCGCTCAAGGAAACAGTGGTAAACAGGGTGTCGACGGACGGCGACGGTCATAAAGGAAGCAGTACTGGCCATCAGGGAGGTACGGCAATCGACGTCGAGGCTTAAGGAGTGGACATGACCAGCAGCAAGCACGCATGGATGGCAAGGCTTCGACAGGCATGGATAGCGGTGGTGACTGAACAGTCGAGAGAGAGAAAATAATTTCTACAAGTTGCGTGAAAATAGCAATGGTGAGGTTGCCATTTTCTGGCAGAGGTGAAGTCACATCGACAGGGTAGTGTTGAGATTTCTCCACAAAGGGTTCGGAGGAGCCTATGGAGCCGAGAAAAAGAGAAATTTTATAATATATTATACTAATAATATATGGTGGGGAGTAGAAATCATAACTATCTATTGATTTGTTAAGGTAATTTCTATTACTTTGCTACTGGATGAAGTATAAACAAATACTAACTAATCTACTTTATAGATAAAAAGAATAAATATTTTATATTAAATTTAGTGTGCCGTAGAAGAGCTCCCGAAGAAAATCCCCAAGTTGGAGCTAGACTGTTTCGTGTGGTTTTGTTTGGCTCCTCGTGAGAAAGCCTGAATCCGGAGCTCAGGCCAAATAGTCTCTTATCAGAAAAGTGTTAAGTAAATTTTATAAAACTATTGGGTTTTTTACAAATGATCGAAAAACTATATATTTTAGCTTCTATCCTATAAACTATAGATTTTATGAGAACATTGTAACGAAACTAGAGATTTTAAAATTAACCATTTCTTATAATGCATCTGATAGTGTAGGTACATATGGCATCCTCACGCATGAGTGAAAAGGAAATAGGAGCACATGAGACTTCTATATGGGCCCACACTATTACACCTCGCTATAAGAAATGATCAATTCTAAACTATATTTTTGTGACACAAATTCTCATAAAATCTGTAGTTTTATAAAATAAAAGCTAAAATTACAGATTTCTCATAGTTTATATAAAATACTGGTAGTTTTATGAAATTTACTCAAATGCTAATTGTCGTTTGATTTTGGAAGGTATCTAGAAGTCACAAATGGATTCCACATGACGTCCAATATTGTTGCTACTTGATAGTAACATTTGAGCTAGCTCGTGCATGGGATTGGAGTTTAATTTCCGCAGTTCGAAATTTCTCCATCATGTCGGAGGGCAGACACGCACGCTACTGCTTGGATTTTCGTGGGGCTAGGATTGCATTGACCAAATACAAAGCGACTAAAGCAACCTCGCAGTAGCAGCAGGCTCGCAGCCTGGTTTGTCAGACGCTTCTTTTTACGTATCCGTGAGTTTATGCTGGGCATAGCTCAAGGCACTGTGGGTCCATTATTCTGCAATACTGAAATATATACGGATTCAGAATTTACCTACTGATATAAAAGTTGCTACCTTTGTATGCCCTGCAATAGTTGCACCAGTCTTTTGCTATGCATTGTCACAGTATACTCCAGGGTACTAGCAATACTTCAGCTTTCTACACGTACAGTTTTTTGGATTTAAGATTACAATATAACGATTTGGATTCAAATACGATTATACGAGTCGGTCAACGCGTGCATGCGAGTACGCACGTGTGTGCATGTTGGCTGCATGCATCTTCGACGAGAGGTTTGCAGACTTGCTGTCTGTACACAGAGAACAGAGGTCTTGCTATGTATGTCTCTATGTCTGCAGAAATGATGATTCTTGACCTACAAATCCACAGATTTGACTGCACGCATAATGGCATGGAAAACCATGGTTTTCCCTCTAGATTCGTCGCTTTTGGGGCCTGGTTGGTTTGGCTCCAGTCCAAATATTGATCTGATCAAGCCCGGATGGTGTAAGTCGCGTGGAGCCCCGGCCTTTCGTCACATATTTGTCTCCTTTGGCACATGATGCATGGCCTGGTCGCAATAATTTGGTCTCCCACCAACAAAAAAAAAGCGATATATATATATAAACAGTAGTAGATAGATAGTTAGGTTTCGTTTGACGTTACAGTGAATTATGATAATCCCGGCCCGTTTGGTTGAACTGCTTTTTTATATTGGGTGTTTGGCAAGCTATTTTTTTATAATCAAGTTGCAAACGATAATATTATTGCATTCGAAAACATACGAGATGAAATATGAGATCTAGCTAGGGCAATAATTAGATAACAGAGTCTATCCAACTTCCTGAGCGCTCCCTCAAACTTGCACAAAGTCATTTATGGTTATAGTTGCGAGTTAATTTGTAGCTATAGTTGGGCAAATATCAAGTAAAATCAAGCTAAATTAATATGCAAATTCCAAATACAGTACTCGCGAGTTTGTAGTTATATAGATGAGCAAATGAAATCATCTATGTTTATAGTCGGCGAAGACAAACAGTGGATTGAAAAGGAAGCTTTTAGCTTGTTGGCTCTGGGGTATCAATTTCCAGCTCTTTTCCTTAAAGCCTAGATGAGCAGGCTTCAAAATTTCGTGCTAGCTCCTGCAAATTCCTGACTTTGCCACGCACGCACCGCTAGCTTGCACTCATGTTTGGTGCCTCCCCTTCTTTAAACTTAATTTGAGCCTCACTGTGTCCTCTTCTCTGTCAACCTCATCGCACTCGACTACTCTTGTCAATGATTCTTCTTAATTAGTAATCCTGACAGGTAAAATTTAGGATAATTTCTTAGGTTTTATCTAATTTTTTGAGAACAAAATAGTAGTATCCCAAACTGACAGAAAGTACTTCTATTTTTAAATATGAAACAGTACTAGAAGTCAAAGGGTAAGACGAGGAACGGAGAGATGTACATAAAGAAAGAAACAGGGAAGGCCGAAGAGTCATCAACACAACGATCCACGAGAAAGAGCTCGCAACCACTCCCATCCTTTTGCATGCTTTCGTTGGCTCGTTGCCCCCTTTCGACTTTGCAAAATTTCCAAGCTTTCTTTTCCTCGTTCCCTGACTAACTGTTCTTGCTCGACATGCCGGACTGCAGCCTGCAGCGCGCGCACACACATAACCTTTTGCCTTTAGGCCTCCCAAAAGGCCTCCTATTTAAGCACGCACGCCACACCCTTCAAGCTGCTTGCTCAGTGTCTCTCTTCCCCACAACTCCACTTCTGCTGCCAGCCTACCACTACTCTACTGGTACTGCACTACTACTACATCCCATGGAGACAGACCAAGAAACAGATCTGCAGCAGAGGCAGGGCTGGTGGCCTTTAGACACCACGGCCTGCAGCTTCGGCATCAGCCACAGCTGCTTCCTGTTTGAATGGGATCCACAACTCAGGTACTTTGGTCTAGGAGTGGTGGGAGTTGGTGCCGCCGGTGATTTTGATGATCACACCCGTGAGCATGAGCTTGAGCTCTTCTTCCCCAAGTGTAGGTGTCGCACTGCATGCGCATATGGTTTGTCCTTTAGTTTCCCTTCTCTCGCAGCTTGTTTTCATGGCGGTAATTCTTGTGGTCGTTGATTGGCATGCAGGCATGGAGTCACCAGCTTCCGAGGCGTCAACTGCTGTCACCAGCCTGCTGACGGCGGAGGATGATGCGGCGGTGGCGATGCCCGAGGATCAGTTGGACGCACTACTCCAAGTGAGTGCAAGCTTGAGCTAACCATATGAACATCCGCGTGTAGTTCTTGTGTACTGAATCATGGTGTTTCCTTCACTGATTGCATCCTCGTTACCTCAGAACTTCTGGGATTCAGACGAAGAGCAGCTGGTAGGCTTCAATTCCAGCTGCATTCTGAAGGAGAAGGGTAGTACTACCACTTTCCTAGGTAATTAAGAATTCGAATGCTAGTTTGCTCTGCTTAGTTTAGCTTAGTGTACACTCTTCCTTTTTTAACCAACAGTTCATTAGCAGATTTTAGTTAGTCCTATGTTTTTTCATTTATTCCATGGTAGTGGTACGATTCCAAACGACTAGGACAAACTATAATGGTTATTTAAGTAACTACGGAGCTTGTGAAATTTATGTCCGGGCCCACTCAAGATTAGCAGCACATTGCTGTCCTAACCCATCATTTGTGCATCATGCGCCTGACTTACTAGGCAGGCGTCACTTCCTAAGTATAGTAAAGAAAAATTTTGGACTTGCATGTTTAGATGCTAGTACCAGATTCTGGTAATCCCTCTGACTCTTCGCCTCTTAAGTTAAAATTCAACAAATTGGGGCCATTTTGCTTGGTTAAACAACAAATTGATGGGCAATCTGCAGATGATGATCTTCTGGCTCTGAGCTCTGTCTCAACTATGGGGCCCACGTTGCCAGAGAAAGCAGAGCAACGTGGACCCAGCTCTTCCCCGTCCCACTGCAACGTGGACCCACAGGCCAGTGACACCGGCGGCGCCCAACGTCAAACCGCTCGCGCCAACTGCTCGTCCAAACGCTCCACGACACAAGAAAGTACGTGCAGCCTCTGAGAGAATCCACACGGTAGCAGCAATTCTCTCGCTGTCCATGTAAAAAGCTTGATGCTGAGTAGCTGCATGCGTTCCACAGATACAGATGCATGGAGCAGCCAAATGAGCAGCAAGAGGAGTAGGACGGCCTCGTCCAGTGCCGGATCGGCGTCGGTGGTGTACCCGTTCACCGTGGTGAAGCCCTGCGGAGCGGACGGCGGCGCGACGCTCGCCGACATCAACGAGCGGATCCTCACGCGGCCGGCCAGGCCCGTCCGGCACCCCGTGGGGGAGTTCGCGTGCGCCCCGCGCGTGTCGGACGGCAACCGGCCAGCCCCGTCGGGCAAAACGGTCGCCGGCTTCACCAGGCTGCACACCGCAGGGCGGGGCACAATAACCATCATAAGGACGACAGGATAGCTAATGATCGAAGTGTATGTGCTTACAACTAAATTAATGTGTTTGTCTAGTGTCTCTCTTAATTATCTGATAAAGATCGTTGCTGCACCTTATGTAAATTAATTAGTAGTGACTGATCTTATTCTGAAATAAAATGGTGACTGACTCTCTGAGAGATCGATCGATGTATGTGCCAAATCTCGATGTGCAAGTGGGGATATGAAATCTGAGTCTTTTAAGCAAAGCAAGATTGTCGCATAACTTTTGCTCAGGAATCAGGAGCCTGAATCGATCGGAGTCACCTTTGACTGTACTAACAGGGACGAAGCACTCCTAAATCTGCATCTCTATATCCCCTTATATAAAATTCCCCTAAAAGATTTCTTCCTTATATCTCTTCCCTCTTCAGTTTTATTCCCTAAATCCCACTCTTTATTTTCTTCATCCTATATTATAATGATATTTCATAACCGCCATATGAGCAACTTTTATATTTTAGTGGGAAAAATTCAAACGACTATTTTTAAATACAGGAATTTAAAATTTGAATGGCTATTTTCAAATACGAAAGTTTAAAATTTGAAATTTGAAAGTTATATGTTTTTTGTATTGTAATGAGAATCTTTAAATAATGAAGTTTATGACAGCTATAGAAAATAAGTTCATACAACATAATTTTATAAGTCCATATAACATAAGTGCAGAATAACTTAGTTCATACAACATAAGTTCAGATGCAATTATAGCCTGGAAGGCAACACGCCTAAATTTCAACCTTTATCTACTCCTCATATTTCTTCTTATCAGATCTTTTACCTGCAAAAATTGAAATTTATGATAATCAGAACAAAACTTAAAGATTGGTTATTCACTTATTCAAGCTAACATAGTAGAATGCATAATACCAATGATTATAAATAGCAGTCTCAGGTAGGTAAATCGCTTCCCATTCTTGATATCAATCCACAGTTGCTTCCAGAAGTATGTTGAAATTTGCATCAACACGTCTATCGTACATCAGTGCTGCTTCCAGAAGTATGCTGAAATCTTCATCTGGTGTCCTGGAATACATGTGGCAAAGGTTTCTTATTTTCCTCGCATTTCAACTATGCATTCAACAATCATGTGTACTAAACACAAAGAATGTTGTAAATAGGACCACTCTGCTCACAACAAATGCGGGTCTAGTAGGCTTCAAGAAAATTTCTCCATCAATCTTATTGGTAAAAACAGTAGTATTCCGTCTTCCACTTCTCTCTGTGTTGTAAGAGCAAACCCCAGAAAATAAATCATACTGGAATATGCCTGTACCATGAAAAATATTCCAATTGATTAGAGAACAACATACCAACAGAGATGCAATCAGCATTGCCCGTAGCACTACAAATATAATCCCTCAACCTGTTGAACAACTATTTCATAGCTTAAGGTCACATATGCAGTACCGCAAGTAGGGAGAAAAGAGCTGAAACCAGATGCTCACCTCATGTTTCTCCATCAAGGAAAGCAGGATGGAAAAATTCAGGAGATTGATCATAAAGAACTGTTGCTTTGAGAATTGGCAGTTATGTTAGTACAAACTATGGCATGTTAATAACATCCTTTAACCCAAAAATTTAGCACCTCTTAGCCAGCTAGCCAGTTTTACAGCAGCCAATGTTGGAACAGAGGGTGGATTCTGTTGGATAAAAGATGGTTAAATGACAGAAATCAGGTCTCGCATTGTTACTACAAAACATGATAACTAAAACTTGAGATTTTTTATCACCAAAAAGATTTCTATAAATACCAAACAAAAGGGACTCTAGGTGATTAAAATCTATGTCACTTATGGCAGAAATATAATCTGCAACCAAATGAGACTGGAGCATATTCTGCATCTAAAGAAGTATAGAGTCAGATTAGACAACTTGGCAAATGTGTTGCAGTAAGCATTGCCAAATCAGTATGACAAACTGGATGGTAGCTTTCAGCAGCAATGCGAGGGCACCAGATATCTTCGAAATTCCTATTACCTGCACTGATTTTTGACAATACAATTTTGAAGTTAATAGTAATATGAGAAAACAGAGAAAAATAGAATAGTTCAAATAATCAATACCATCTCATTGATGTGAATTGATGGATTTTCTTGCAATGATAGATGAGGATCACTTCCTGCTCATTCACACAAAGTAGAATACAAGGTCAAAAAAGCAAACAATAAAAGCTCATTCACACAAAGTACGAAGCGGACGGAGATGGCCTTGCAGACGAAGTGTAACATCCCAAAAATTTCATTTCAAAAATAGGATAAAAAAATATATTTTAAATTATTATTTTTATCGGTTGTCTCAAGTTTATTTGTCTCCTCTTTATTTTCTGGATTTCTAGAGTTCAAAGGAAAAGACCTTTGCCTATTTTTAGAAAAAAACTTAAAACTATTTCATTAAAAAAATGAAAACCATATTTAAGTTGGAATTAATTTTAAAAAATATATCACAAGGAACTTCGGTGAATTTTCCATTATTTGTTAAATCCTGATTTCAAAACCTTTCCAAAAGTCTCATCAATTAAAAATATAGTTTGCAGACAAAATAAAAGATTTCATTTTGCTAAAACTATCTTATTTAATATAAATAAACCTAACGGAATTTCTGCGAAATTTCCTACATTTGTCAAATTATATATTTTCTAAAGCCTTTCCGAAAGCTTTAACAAAATAAAAATATATGTTGATATAAAAATAAAATATTTGGTGGTACCAAAATATTTTAGTTGATCTCAAAATGTCCTAATTAAACTCCCTGAATTTTCTTAGAATTTTTGGGGTTGTTTTAGTATTTTCTAAATTAAAAGATATTAAAAACAATATAAAAGTATTTAGTGTACACGAATAAAATTATTATTTTATGTAATAATATTTTATTTGTGTTACTAAGGCTGTGGTTCACGTTTCAAATTTTTCCTGGATTTTTGAACGATTGTTTGATGTTTATTTCGATTTTATTGGTGATATTTAGTAATTCGGATTAAATAAAGAGTAACAGCTACAGTAACTCCGGTCGTTTCAGGAGCGTTTTAGTCATAACTCTGGCGAGTGTTTCTTGATGATCCGCTGGTCCGATCGCCCTATAAATTGAACCACAAATTCCTACATGCGTTCTCTTTACAATCCAATTGGAATTTTTCTCATCCAAGTTCTGGATCTTCCTGTATAAGTCATTCTTTTTAACTCCGTGAAAACTTCGACGAGCTCTCCTGATCACTCCTGATCTTCTTTTGATCTGAAATTTTTATCAGAGCTTTCTATTGCTGTCCTCTACATCCACTAAAATCAAATTTTGCAAATTCCTAACGGTTCACCATCTGTGATAAGAACGGACACCGTTTATTCCGGTAATTTAAAAATACTAACCTCCTGTTCTAAGCACGCTTAACTTCGGACATCTTAATACTACTAATACTACTCGCCTAATTACTACTACGTGTGGTCTTCCTGCACATTTTTAACACCACATGTGTGGTCTTCCCAGAGGTCACCCATCCTATTACTACTCTCGCCTAAGCACGCTTAACTTCGAGTTTTTATAAGATCCAAGATTTTAGTGGTGATATGATAACATCGACATATTATGCCACCTCATCCTTTTAACCCCGTGAAGTACCCGAACACCGATTTTCAATTATTTCAAATTAGCAAACTATGGAGATAATTAGTAAAATTTAAAGCTTTCAAATTTATTTTCCATACTTTTGACTATTAATGATGCTTGCAATATATGTGCTCTTACTATTCATGGAACTTGTAAAAACACCATAACTTTTGACTCGTACCTTCGATTTTGGTGTTCTTGAGCTTTCCGGAATCATCACACGATGAGCTCTCCGATTATATTCTTTTGGACACCGATTCTAGTTTGCAAATAAGAAATCCGAGCACTTTTGTTAAAATATTCATAACTTTTGACTCGTAACTCCGATCGAGGCGTTCTTTGGCTCGTTTGAAAGATAACGAAAAGTAGTACCCAAATTTCACAAGTGTGCCAGAATCAGATGGTCGGATCCTACTAGTTTGTGCGAGTGCGTGCGCGGCGACGAAATTCCAAAAAAAGGTCGTTTAGGGCCTCAAAACGGCCTCCGAAGTTTTGAATCTGTTTCGGCCGTTTTTTTAATTATTGCAAATGGAATATTAGTTCCAATTATTTCAAATATAATATTATTTAATTTCAATTCTTTCAAATTAGAAGGCAAGAGAGGTAATTATCAATATTTAAAATTTTCTATTTTTTATTATTTGTGACGGTTTCAAATTAAAACCGTTTGTGATATGGTGAACATCACAGACAGTTTTTGGCTAGAACCGCCTGTGGTGTTCACCTCATCACAGACGGTTATATTTAGAAACCGTCTCGTGATATTTCTTGCATCACGATTTGTTATACTTAGAAACCGTCTGTAATGAGTATCATAGCTATCACTGACGGTTATATTTAGAAACCGTCTCGTGATATTTTTGCATCACTGAGCGGTTATACTTAGAAACCGCTGTGATGAGTCTCATAACTATCACGAGCGGTTATATTTAGAAACCGTCTGTGATATTTCTTGTATCACGACGC
Source organism: Guadua angustifolia (assembly GCA_036346375.1). Taxonomy (NCBI): domain Eukaryota; kingdom Viridiplantae; phylum Streptophyta; class Magnoliopsida; order Poales; family Poaceae; genus Guadua; species Guadua angustifolia. The sequence continues at coordinate 19,584,661 of CM070515.1, forward strand.
ACCGTAATATAAAACCGTCAGTGATATCTACATGACGGTTTGAGTACATAACCGCTCAGGATATTCCATATCACGACGGTTTTTCAAAATCGTCTGTGATCGTGCGTCTGATATAAGCCTCTCTGTAGTAGTGCATAGGGGAGAGAGTGAGAGAGGAGCGCAGGGCGAGGAGAGGTATAAACAAGTGGTGGATAGAGGGGATAAGGCTTCGAGCTAGTCAATGCAGATTGAAAAATACCGAAATGGCTGGTATACTTAGGGTCTTGATCGGGAGATTTTTTTATCTATATTGATGCTTTAGAGGACAACGGTGTAGGGTTGTGCAGTATTTCTCTTTCTACTTAGGCTCCGCTTGTGCTTTGGTGCATGCACCTACTATCATAATCTCATTGATGAACCTGTGGATAGTAGGTTTAACTTTAGCAAAAATCATTCCATCTCATGTTAGCATTAGTTGTATACTAATTAAGAACCTTTTCTCAACAACAAGAAGAAATGGTCCAATATGCTTCAGTTTGCCTTTACATTCACCAGAATCCTTTTCTTTGTACAGTAAACATAACATCGATGCTTGTGCTTCTTCAGCGGCCAGCTTTTCTTTGTACGTCATCGTTTTCGTTTCCGCTTCTTCATTTTCTTGTTTTCCTAGCATACATGATACACATATACTTGATAGCAGGAGAGCAAAAGTTTAAAATGTACCTCCTTTGTCTCTTCTCTCTCTTTCCTCGATCCATATCTAGTAGGAGTAGTACTGTCATTCTTTGTAGTTGATGAGTCCCTTTATAGCTTGCCCCCCATGCCATGTGGCTTGTGCGCTCCTATCGCCTTCAGGCCTCAGTGTGATGGACCATCTCTGGTTGTCTGCGACACACAAAATTCTCAAGGAGCAGTTCTTCCAAAAAATTAAAAAATAATAATCTCAAGGAGGTAGTGGATGAGTGCTATGGTGCATTTTGTTGACATATCTATCTTAGGCCAAGCAATCAAGACCAACTTCTGAAAAAAAAAATCACTAATATACAAACTTAACATGTACATATATTCCCTTCCGGTCATAGATAACATGTCGATTTAGGCATCAACATGGTCCGCAAAACATAACACTGGGCACTAATTTCTGTTGTATAGTATTTATAAAATCCAATAACATTATAAAAATATTTTTTGAGATAAATATACACGTATGTTTTCATTATCCAATCTAAATATTTAAATAGATACCATAGCTAAAGTTTAAAAAAACTTCACTGTATGTATCCTAAAAGAACGTGTGTTTTGTGATCTGAGAGAGTAGTCGGTAGTGGGACTAAAGCTGTGACGGTTGCCACGCTGGCTGTGGCTAGACTTGCCGCTGGTCTGCAAGGATACGTGCTATAAATTGACAAACGAGGTTAGAAAAATAACCTTAAGAGTCTTAATGATTAGTTAGGTGACTCACAGGTGCCTTTTATTAATCCATTTTCTATTTTTGTGCTATTACATGGGTTTCTTCCCATGAAAGTTAGACCAAAATTAGTGGAGGAGATTAGTTGGATCCTACCAGTTAGGTTGACTAATCCCTTCCAGCAGCTAGAGCTAGATTAGATGCATGCAGATTAGTGTGTGTTGTATGGGGCACCGGGCACTGCACCTTTCCGAAAAGGCCTTAACTGAGAGCAGTTGAGCACCAAATAGCCAAGAACAGGCCATCTGATTGAGCAACTCATATATAGGCGTATATATATATATATATATATATATATATATATATATATATATATACACGATGACAGACAAGTTGGCACTCTTTCCCCTTGAGATAAAACAAAATTAAGGAGGACCGGATTTAATTTGAGTCATTCTCAAGTTTAATGGCCTGTCGATCGGACACTTTTTCGTTCAGCCATCCAATAGCGTATAACTACACCACCATCTGGCTGCTGTGTTGTTTAATTTCAAGAGACAAACTCCCATGGTTTGGCAGTTTTTGACTGAATAAAGTGGCACTGAATTAAAATGCATATATATTATCCCTATCTTGATTCCCCTTGCTGAATATTACGCAGAAAGTGGACGGTTTTCTTTGGAATGCCAAGCGTCTGTGGTTTGCAAACCCATGAAGTCCAACAGAGGAGAAAAAAAATGTTGTGGTGTTGCATGCTTCCATAGCATGGCCCAGAAGGTTCTAAAAAAAATCAGCGGGAGGAGATTTTGTCAACTGGGCTGCCGATTTTGAGCATATGGGCTATGATGTTTAGCCAGAATTTGTTGTTACGTGATGTTTTGCTTTTTATAGGCCGGCGTTTTGGGTTGGAGATAGAAACTGTGTTTAAAATAGATTTAGGAGTGTGAAAACATCGGCGGCTGCTGGGTTGGGTGGGCAAAAGGCTTTCGAGCTGTTCAGTGGGCCTAATACTTTTTCAGTCTCGTTGGGCCCAGCCTATGTACACTTTAAGGATAGGTCATAGGTGCGCCGCTAGGCGTGGCAGCCTGAGGACGCACGCCCAAGAGACTGGGTCACCGCACTGCCAAATGGCAACTGAGGAAATCATAAAGAGCATTCCATTGGCCTAGGAGGTACATAAGGATTGCCACATAACATTAATTCACTCCTCTGAAAAATCATTAATTCACAATGATCCCAATGCCTTTCAATCCTGGCCATTTGATCGGGTCTTTTCTTACCCTCTCCTTTTTCCTTCCCCTTTTCTATCCAAACCCTAACTGTCGTCGCCCTCCCACCTCCAATACTTATCACTGCTGGGGTCTTTGTCGGTTCGCGACCTCTATCATCGTCCATACCAACACTTCCACCTTCGATTAGCCACCTCCTCTTACTCACCGTCTCCGACGTTGACCACAACACGTGCTATGCAAAAAAATTATATATCTACAGAAAGAGAGATGCCTTGCTGAAGTTAGAGAAGAGAAGACATCGCAGCAGGCTTACAAAACCTCTAGTAGATCTAAGGTTAGAAATTTGACTAGTTCTCTAAAATTTATTGTATACTAAATCCATTCTCTTTTGCCGTTCATTTGATTATAATTTCCCGTTTTGTCCTGCTCTGCCTCAAACATTTTTTTGGCTTCTGCTCCGGTTTCTGTAGAAGCATATCCAAATAGAAGAATTACCCGTTTTGCCCAGCACTAGCTCGTACATTTTTGGGCTTCTCCTCTAGTTTCTCTAGAAGCAATTCTAAATAGAACTAGGACTATTTTCGCAGCGTAATACGTTGCGTGCGTTGTTTTATTCGAAGAAATAATGTCATTTTTTTGGAGTGTTTTTTTTAAATCGTCAAGAAAACTCACGAAACTTGTTGAAAGGATAATCGTCATAACCACGTTTTTTCCCATTTACCCGGGGTCCTCTAACGAAGGATTCGCGATTGTGCTAAATCAAAAGGCCCTTTTCGTGGAAAATAGCGGAATGATCAAAACGTAACTACGCTATTTTTTTGTATTTATTTAGGATCCTTTCACGAAAGATTCATGGTTTTTAATTCTGAACCGGAAGGTCTTTTTTGTAAAAAAAAATGTGGGAAGGATCTACATGTAATTACGCTTTTTTTATGAACCTAAACAAGAAAAAAACAAAACGAGCCGAGTCGACAACGGCACGGCTCGAACGAATGGGAAGGCGTGAACTCCATGTGCGTTGTTTTTTTCGCGAAACAATTTTATTTTTTTCGATGGTGTTTTTTTTAAATCGTCGAGAAAATGCGCGAAACAGTTGAAAGAATAAAAACACAATCACATTTTTTTTTCACATCTATCTGGGGTCCTCTCACGAAGGATCCGCGGTTGCGCTAAATCGAAAGGTCCTTTCCGTGAAAAATAGATAGAATGACCAAAAGTAACTACGCTATTTTTTAGTATTTATTTAGGTTCCTTTCACAAAAAAAATCGTGATTTTTTTAAACCAAAAGTTGTTTTTCGCAAAAAAACGTGAGAATGACCTACACATAATTACATAATTTTTTAGAAACATAAATGCAAAAATTTCAAAACAAGCCGAGTCGGCCAGCCAGTCGAGCCAATGGCTCGGCTCAAACGAACCGGGCATGCACGATTGCTTCCAACTTTATTTAAAGTAGTATATGGGGCTGACGTTTTATGTGTGTTTGCAAAATGTAGTAGGATCTGTTATCTCATAGAGAGGTATTTCTATATTTTTTATAATTACATAAATATTAAAGTATGAATAAATAATAGATCTGATTACTTACCCTATCGTTTGAATCAAGATTTATACAACTTATACCAGAAAAAAAAGCATTGAACCACTTCTAATTAGGCAGTTTTGCCCTATGCTTTCTTCGTCCTACACCTACGTCTTCTTCCACATCTCTACTGCTCCTCAACTCCTCTCCACAAATCAGTTCCCATCCTCCCCATCAATACCTCCTTTCTGACCACTGCTCGATCCTTTTGGTGGCAGCGTGGATTAGGCGTCGCTCAAGGAAACAGTGGTAAACAGGGTGTCGACGGACGGCGACGGTCATAAAGGAAGCAGTACTGGCCATCAGGGAGGTACGGCAATCGACGTCGAGGCTTAAGGAGTGGACATGACCAGCAGCAAGCACGCATGGATGGCAAGGCTTCGACAGGCATGGATAGCGGTGGTGACTGAACAGTCGAGAGAGAAAAATAATTTCTACAAGTTGCGTGAAAATAGCAATGGTGAGGTTGCCATTTTCTGGCAGAGGTGAAGTCACATCGACAGGGTAGTGTTGAGATTTCTCCACAAAGGGTTCGGAGGAGCCTATGGAGCCGAGAAAAGAGAAATTTTATAATATATTATACTAATAATATATGGTGGGGAGTAGAAATCATAACTATCTATTGATTTGTTAAGGTAATTTCTATTACTTTGCTCTTGGATGAAGTATAAACAAATACTAACTAATCTACTTTATAGATAAAAAGAATAAATATTTTATATTAAATTTAGTGTGCCGTAGAAGAGCTCCCGAAGAAAATCCCCAAGTTGGAGCTAGACTGTTTAGGTGTGGTTTTGTTTGGCTCCTCGTGAAAGCCTGAATCCGGAGCTCAGGCCAAATAGTCTCTTATCAGAAAAGTGTTAAGTAAATTTTATAAAACTATTGGGTTTTTTACAAATGATCGAAAAACTATATATTTTAGCTTCTATCCTATAAACTATAGATTTTATGAGAACATTGTAACGAAACTAGAGATTTTAAAATTAACCATTTCTTATAATGCATCTGATAGTGTAGGTACATATGGCATCCTCACGCATGAGTGAAAAGGAAATAGGAGCACATGAGACTTCTATATGGGCCCACACTATTACACCTGCTATAAGAAATGATCAATTCTAAACTATATTTTTGTGACACAAATTCTCATAAAATCTGTAGTTTTATAAAATAAAAGCTAAAATTACAGATTTCTCATAGTTTATATAAAATACTGGTAGTTTTGCGAAATTTACTCAAATGCTAATTGTCGTTTGATTTTGGAAGGTATCTAGAAGTCACAAATGGATTCCACATGACGTCCAATATTGTTGCTACTTGATAGTAACATTTGAGCTAGCTCGTGCATGGGATTGGAGTTTAATTTCCGCAGTTCGAAATTTCTCCATCATGTCGGAGGGCAGACACGCACGCTACTGCTTGGATTTTCGTGGGGCTAGGATTGCATTGACCAAATACAAAGCGACTAAAGCAACCTCGCAGTAGCAGCAGGCTCGCAGCCTGGTTTGTCAGACGCTTCTTTTACGTATCCGTGAGTTTATGCTGGGCATAGCTCAAGGCACTGTGGGTCCATTATTCTGCAATACTGAAATATATACGGATTCAGAATTTACCTACTGATATAAAAGTTGCTACCTTTGTATGCCCTGCAATAGTTGCACCAGTCTTTTGCTATGCATTGTCACAGTATACTCCAGGGTACTAGCAATACTTCAGCTTTCTACACGTACAGTTTTTTGGATTTAAGATTACAATATAACGATTTGGATTCAAATACGATTATACGAGTCGGTCAACGCGTGCATGCGAGTACGCACGTGTGTCCATGTTGGCTGCATGCATCTTCGACGAGAGGTTTGCAGACTTGCTGTCTGTACACAGAGAACAGAGGTCTTGCTATGTATGTCTCTATGTCTGCAGAAATGATGATTCTTGACCTACAAATCCACAGATTTGACTGCACGCATAATGGCATGGAAAACCATGGTTTTCCCTCTAGATTCGTCGCTTTTGGGGCCTGGTTGGTTTGGCTCCAGTCCAAATATTGATCTGATCAAGCCCGGATGGTGTAAGTCGCGTGGAGCCCCGGCCTTTCGTCACATATTTGTCTCCTTTGGCACATGATGCATGGCCTGGTCGCAATAATTTGGTCTCCCACCAACAAAAAAAAAGCGATATATATATATAAACAGTAGTAGATAGATAGTTAGGTTTCGTTTGACGTTACAGTGAATTATGATAATCCCGGCCCGTTTGGTTGAACTGCTTTTTTATATTGGGTGTTTGGCAAGCTATTTTTTTTATAATCAAGTTGCAAACGATAATATTATTGCATTCGAAAACATACGAGATGAAATATGAGATCTAGCTAGGGCAATAATTAGATAACAGAGTCTATCCAACTTCCTGAGCGCTCCCTCAAACTTACACAAAGTCATTTATGGTTATAGTTGCGAGTTAATTTGTAGCTATAGTTGGGCAAATATCAAGTAAAATCAAGCTAAATTAATATGCAAATTCCAAATACAGTACTCGCGAGTTTGTAGTTATATAGATGAGCAAATGAAATCATCTATGTTTATAGTCGGCGAAGACAAACAGTGGATTGAAAACGAAGCTTTTAGCTTGTTGGCTCTGGGGTATCAATTTCCAGCTCTTTTCCTTAAAGCCTAGATGAGCAGGCTTCAAAATTTCGTGCTAGCTCCTGCAAATTCCTGACTTTGCCACGCACGCACCGCTAGCTTGCACTCATGTCTGGTGCCTCCCCTTCTTTAAGCTTAATTTGAGCCTCACTGTGTACTCTTCTCTGTCATGCAACCTCATCGCACTCGACTACTCTTGTCAATAATTCTTCTTAATTAGTAATCCTGACAGGTAAAATTTAGTATAATTTCTTAGGTTTTATCTATTTTTTTGAGAACAAAATAGTAGTATCCCAAACTGACAGAAAGTACTTCTATTTTTTAAATATGAAACAGTACTAGAAGTCAAAGGGGTAAGACGAGGAACGGAGAGATGTACATAAAGAAAGAAACAGGGGAAGGCCGAAGAGTCATCAACACAACGATCCACGAGAAAGAGCTCGCAACCACTCCCATCCTTTTGCATGCTTTCGTTGGCTCGTTGCCCCCTTTCGACTTTGCAAAATTTCCAAGCTTTCTTTTCCTCGTTCCCTGACTAACTGTTCTTGCTCGACATGCCGGACTGCAGCCTGCAGCGCGCGCACACACACATAACCTTTTGCCTTTAGGCCTCCCAAAAGGCCTCCTATTTAAGCACGCACGCCACACCCTTCAAGCTGCTTGCTCAGTGTCTCTCTCTTCCCCACAACTCCACTTCTGCTGCCAGCCTACCACTACTCTACTGGTACTGCACTACTACTACATCCCATGGAGACAGACCAAGAAACAGATCTGCAGCAGAGGCAGGGCTGGTGGCCTTTAGACACCACGGCCTGCAGCTTCGGCATCAGCCACAGCTGCTTCCTGTTTGAATGGGATCCACAACTCAGGTACTTTGGTCTAGGAGTGGTGGGAGTTGGTGCCGCCGGTGATTTTGATGATCACACCCGTGAGCATGAGCTTGAGCTCTTCTTCCCCAAGTGTAGGTGTCGCACTGCATGCGCATATGGTTTGTCCTTTAGTTTCCCTTCTCTCGCAGCTTGTTTTCATGGCGGTAATTCTTGTGGTCGTTGATTGGCATGCAGGCATGGAGTCACCAGCTTCCGAGGCGTCAACTGCTGTCACCAGCCTGCTGACGGCGGAGGATGATGCGGCGGTGGTGATGCCCGAGGATCAGTTGGACGCACTACTCCAAGTGAGTGCAAGCTTGAGCTAACCATATGAACATCCGCGTGTAGTTCTTGTGTACTGAATCATGGTGTTTCCTTCACTGATTGCATCCTCGTTACCTCAGAACTTCTGGGATTCAGACGAAGAGCAGCTGGTAGGCTTCAATTCCAGCTGCATTCTGAAGGAGAAGGGTAGTACTACCACTTTCCTAGGTAATTAAGAATTCGAATGCTAGTTTGCTCTGCTTAGTTTAGCTTAGTGTACACTCTTCCTTTTTAACCAACAGTTCATTAGCAGATTTTAGTTAGTCCTATGTTTTTCATTTATTCCATGGTAGTGGTACGATTCCAAACGACTAGGACAAACTATAATGGTTATTTAAGTAACTACGGAGCTTGTGAAATTTATGTCCGGGCCCACTCAAGATTAGCAGCACATTGCTGTCCTAACCCATCATTTGTGCATCATGCGCCTGACTTACTAGGCAGGCGTCACTTCTAAGTATAGTAAAGAAAAATTTTGGACTTGCATGTTTAGATGCTAGTACCAGATTCTGGTAATCCTCTGACTCTTCGCCTCTTAAGTTAAAATTCAACAAATTGGGGCCATTTTGCTTGGTTAAACAACAAATTGATGGGCAATCTGCAGATGATGATCTTCTGGCTCTGAGCTCTGTCTCAACTATGGGGCCCACGTTGCCAGAGAAAGCAGAGCAACGTGGACCCAGCTCTTCCCCGTCCCACTGCAACGTGGACCCACAGGCCAGTGACACCGGCGGCGCTAACGTCAAACCGCTCGCGCCAACTGCTCGTCCAAACGCTCCACGACACAAGAAAGTACGTGCAGCCTCTGAGAGAATCCACACGGTAGCAGCAATTCTCTCGCTGTCCATGTAAAAAGCTTGATGCTGAGTAGCTGCATGCGTTCCACAGATACAGATGCATGGAGCAGCCAAATGAGCAGCAAGAGGAGTAGGACGGCCTCGTCCAGTGCCGGATCGGCGTCGGTGGTGTACCCGTTCACCGTGGTGAAGCCCTGCGGAGCGGACGGCGGCGCGACGCTCGCCGACATCAACGAGCGGATCCTCACGCGGCCGGCCAGGCCGTCCGGCACCCCGTGGGGAGTTCGCGTGCGCCCCGCGCGTGTCGGACGGCAACCGGCCAGCCCCGTCGGGCAAAACGGTCGCCGGCTTCACCAGGCTGCACACCGCAGGGCGGGGCACAATAACCATCATAAGGACGACAGGATAGCTAATGATCGAAGTGTATGTGCTTACAACTAAATTAATGTGTTTGTCTAGTGTCTCTCTTAATTATCTGATAAAGATCGTTGCTGCACCTTATGTAAATTAATTAGTAGTGACTGATCTTATTCTGAAATAAAATGGTGACTGACTCTCTGAGAGATCGATCGATGTATGTGCCAAATCTCGATGTGCAAGTGGGGATATGAAATCTGAGTCTTTTTAAGCAAAGCAAGATTGTCGCATAACTTTTGCTCAGGAATCAGGAGCCTGAATCGATCGGAGTCACCTTTGGACTGTACTAACAGGGGACGAAGCACTCCTAAATCTGCATCTCTATATCCCCTTATATAAAATTCCCCTAAAAGATTTCTTCCTTATATCTCTTCCCTCTTCAGTTTTATTCCCTAAATCCCACTCTTTATTTTCTTCATCCTATATTATAATGATATTTCATAACGCCATATGAGCAACTTTTATATTTTAGTGGGAAAAATTCAAACGACTATTTTTAAATACAGAATTTAAAATTTGAATGGCTATTTTCAAATCTGAAAGTTTAAAATTTGAAATTTGAAAGTTATATGTTTTTTGTATTGTAATGAGAATCTTTAAATAATGAAGTTTATGACAGCTATAGAAAATAAGTTCATACAACATAATTTTATAAGTCCATATAACATAAGTGCAGAATAACTTAGTTCATACAACATAAGTTCAGATGCAATTATAGCCTGGAAGGCAACACGTCTAAATTTCAACCTTTTATCTACTCCTCATATTTCTTCTTATCAGATCTTTTACCTGCAAAAATTGAAATTTATGATAATCAGAACAAAACTTAAAGATTGGTTATTCACTTATTCAAGCTAACATAGTAGAATGCATAATACCAATGATTATAAATAGCAGTCTCAGGTAGGTAAATCGCTTCCCATTCTTGATATCAATCCACAGTTGCTTCCAGAAGTATGTTGAAATTTGCATCAACACGTCTATCGTACATCAGTGCTGCTTCCAGAAGTATGCTGAAATCTTCATCTGGTGTCCTGGAATACATGTGGCAAAGGTTTCTTATTTTCCTCGCATTTCAACTATGCATTCAACAATCATGTGTACTAAACACAAAGAATGTTGTAAATAGGACCACTCTGCTCACAACAAATGCGGGTCTAGTAGGCTTCAAGAAAATTTCTCCATCAATCTTATTGGTAAAAACAGTAGTATTCCCGTCTTCCACTTCTCTCTGTGTTGTAAGAGCAAACCCCAGAAAATAAATCATACTGGAATATGCCTGTACCATGAAAAATATTCCAATTGATTAGAGAACAACATACCAACAGAGATGCAATCAGCATTGCCCGTAGCACTACAAATATAATCCCTCAACCTGTTGAACAACTATTTCATAGCTTAAGGTCACATATGCAGTACCGCAAGTAGGGAGAAAAGAGCTGAAACTAGATGCTCACCTCATGTTTCTCCATCAAGGAAAGCAGGATGGAAAAATTCAGGAGATTGATCATAAAGAACTGTTGCTTTGAGAATTGGCAGTTATGTTAGTACAAACTATGGCATGTTAATAACATCCTTTAACCCAAAAATTTAGCACCTCTTAGCCAGCTAGCCAGTTTTACAGCAGCCAATGTTGGAACAGAGGGTGGATTCTGTTGGATAAAAGATGGTTAAATGACAGAAATCAGGTCTCGCATTGTTACTACAAAACATGATAACTAAAACTTGAGATTTTTATCACCAAAAGATTTCTATAAATACCAAACAAAAGGGACTCTAGGTGATTAAAATCTATGTCACTTATGGCAGAAATATAATCTGCAACCAAATGAGACTGGAGCATATTCTGCATCTAAAGAAGTATAGAGTCAGATTAGACAACTTGGCAAATGTGTTGCAGTAAGCATTGCCAAATCAGTATGACAAACTGGATGGTAGCTTTCAGCAGCAATGCGAGGGCACCAGATATCTTCGAAATTCCTATTACCTGCACTGATTTTTGACAATACAATTTTGAAGTTAATAGTAATATGAGAAAACAGAGAAAAATAGAATAGTTCAAATAATCAATACCATCTCATTGATGTGAATTGATGGATTTTCTTGCAATGATAGATGAGGATCACTTCCTGCTCATTCACACAAAGTAGAATACAAGGTCAAAAAAGCAAACAATAAAAGCTCATTCACACAAAGTACGAAGCGGACGGAGATGGCCTTGCAGACGAAGTGTAACATCCCAAAAATTTCATTTCAAAAATAGGATAAAAAAATATATTTTAAATTATTATTTTTATCGGTTGTCTCAAGTTTATTTGTCTCCTCTTTATTTTCTGGATTTCTCTAGAGTTCAAAGGAAAAAGACCTTTGCCTATTTTTAGAAAAAACTTAAAACTATTTCATTAAAAAAAATGAAAACCATATTTAAGTTGGAATTAATTTTAAAAAATATATCACAAGGAACTTCGGTGAATTTTCCATTATTTGTTAAATCCTGATTTCAAAACCTTTCCAAAAGTCTCATCAATTAAAAATATAGTTTGCAGACAAAATAAAAGATTTCATTTTGCTAAAACTATCTTATTTAATATAAATAAACCTAACGGAATTTCTGCGAAATTTCCTACATTTGTCAAATTATATATTTTCTAAAGCCTTTAAAAGCTTTAACAAAATAAAAATATATGTTGATATAAAAATAAAATATTTGGTGGTACCAAAATATTTTAGTTGATCTCAAAATGTCCTAATTAAACTCCCTGAATTTTCTTAGAATTTTTGGGGTTATTTTAGTATTTTCTAAATTAAAAGATATTAAAAACAATATAAAAGTATTTAGTGTACACGAATAAAATTATTATTTTATGTAATAATATTTTATTTGTGTTACTAAGGCTGTGGTTCACGTTTCAAATTTTTCCTGGATTTTTGAACGATTGTTTGATGTTTATTTCGATTTTATTGGTGATATTTAGTAATTCGGATTAAATAAAGAGTAACAGCTACAGTAACTCCGGTCGTTTCAGGAGCAGTTTTCAGTCATAACTCTGGCGAGTGTTTCTTGATGATCCGCTGGTCCGATCGCCCTATAAATTGAACCACAAATTCCTACATGCGTTCTCTTTACAATCCAATTGGAATTTTTCTCATCCAAGTTCTGGATCTTCCTGTATAAGTCATTCTTTTTAACTCCGGCGAAAACTTCGACGAGCTCTCCTGATCACTCCTGATCTTCTTTTGATCTGAAATTTTTATCAGAGCTTTCTATTGCTGTCCTCTACATCCACTAAAATCAAATTTTGCAAATTCCTAACGGAGCACCTCCGGCCACCGATTTCTTTCCCAACTCTAGCGAGCTTTTTCTGTTGATCCATTGCTCCTTTGTAGCTGAGAATTGAACCCTAGACGTCTCTCCTCATTCTCCACATCATACTCAAAGATCAGCATCAGAATCATAACGGAGCTCCCTCGGCAAGCCTTCTTTCCCAACTCCGGTGAGAACTTCGGCGAGCTCTACCGGGCGCTCCCGAACTCCGTTCATTCTCGAATTTTTTGTGGAGCACCCCCATGATGGTTGCAACACTCCTGTGGAACAGTTTTGGAAAATTCCAAACAGAGCACTGCCGGCGCACCGTGCAGTCCGCGCCGCCCCCCACGATGGCCGGTTTTGGCATCGCGTTCCTCGTCAGCTGGGTGAGTTTTTCTTAGATCCAACCATGTCACCTCATGCCTCATGGTACCATTTGTCTCCCCTCCAAATTTGGTGCAGTTTTATCTGCGGAATCAAAAGTTATGGCCATTCCAATTTCAAATCTTATTTCTGCTCGTTCTCCTTTGATTTTGTGAATTTGATCATGAATCTTTTTTTGTAGACTCATCTTGATGTCTTCTACGTGGTGCTCATCCTAACTCAAGGTTTTGCCCATGGGATTTGCGCAGAAAAATCAATCTTCCCGATCAGACTGCATACCGACGGCAGAAAATTTCGTCGCGCATTCCCCATTGATCCAGAAGGTAAAACTCAGATCTGTTCACGTTATATTGTGCCAAATATTCTCAGATAGCTCTCTGTAAAATTTGGTTAGGTTTCATCTATTATTTTAATAGTTATGACCGTTTGATCTATTAGCTCTGGGAGCCGTTCATCGGCAGTTTGTGATCAATTCGGTGGGTCGTCGCCAAATCCGCCTATACTGTTGAGTTCGTCTCGTCACGTTCTACGTGATGGATATTTCCCCTTTGCTGTTGCATCTACCAAAATTCTTTTTATTCGTCGGCCGCCGCCTTTTGCCGCCACCGCGCGTCGTCTGGATTAACCAAATGCTTTGAACCCTCGTGTTTCCACCTTTTCTATCGTGCTAGTCCAGAGTTCAGCTAGCACACATCAACCGTAGTGGATGTCGATCCCATCCATCTGATGATGATAACACGTGGTCTTGGTCGATAGACATATCAAAAGTAAAACAAAAGTTGACCACCTCTGTGGGGACCGGATAATAGGCAAAAGAGTGTAACAACATAAACATCCATCATCACATTATTACAAGTATGGAGCCTTACGGCTTAAGTGAAAATGTAGCAGCGGAAATGTAGAACAAAAAGAGCCAATCAGTGTGCCCACAGGCAACCGACTGGGGTACGCTCCCTAGTAGATCGCGTCATCCTCCTCAAAGTCTTCACCACAGATGTCGAACGGTCGGATCTCCTCATCTGCTTTTATGGAAAAAGCAGCCCCGCAATGAAAAGCGAGGGTGAGTATGCAACATACTCAGCAAGTCTCGGAAACTTAATGCAAATAACTAAATGCAAGGCTTAAACAAAGGAAGCATATAGGGTTCATTTGCATAAAGCGAAATTGAAATTTAAATACAGGTAATAATTTCATAAAGCAGCATTTCACAAAATGTAAATAGCATAATTAATTAAATTGAAGTATAACAATTTTCCAGGTTCCAACTACCTGGTTGGCTCTAGCCGCCAAACTAAATCCGGGAGCTCTAGCCGCTCGCGGATTCCCAACTACATTTTTCATTTTAAACCAAATCATCATTTTTCCATTTAAAACCAAAAACCAGAAAATCTACTATGTGAAAGCGTTCCACGCTTGCCCTTGTCCGTGGGCACGGCTACTCAAGTAGTTTTTAAGACTCTGCAGAGCTAGTACACTTTACCCACACGACATGATCAACCCCTTTCGCCAAGCTATTGACACACTTCCTTTGGTGTGCCGGCAGGGAGATCATGACAAGGCCTTTACAATGCATATACCGCTACTGACTTCACCCGCTAAGGTTTCGCTCTCCGAAGCCCCTCTTGCGCCTTGCAAGTGTCATCCCGACAAACTCGCACAAACCCATCGGGCGAAGTCAAATAACGATACATGCAAATTACTTAGCAGTCGTACCCATATAGACATGTGGTTGTCTTGTATAGCATGGCCCATGGTGTCCACACGATCGGTCCTTAATTGACTAGGGCGCACAATCACATTCCAAAATTTTGTGCATCCCGCACCCGCCATTCAACCAATCCGCCCCGGTCTAAATCATTTTTCACTTTTAATTTCAAATTAATACCGGCAACACCAATTGCCATACATTTCACAATTCGTTTTTGAATCAAGAATGAAATCATCTCCGTAATGGTAAGGTACCGATGTGATTAAGCATGGCTAAGCATTTTCTACCGTTCCCATAGCAAGATTAATTACCATTAACTACAGTAATTAGTTTTCCTAGGGTGTCAATGGTTGTCAACATGAATATCAATGTGGTTATAACAATTTGGCATTTATCTAAGCATTTAAAAATGATATTAAAATACGATACGTAAATTAAATAGCATGCAATAATTTAAAACAAAATAACATTTCATAAACTTGGGTTTAATATGGTCAAGGGAGACTTGCCTTCAACCCCTTCCGCTGCTACAACCTCCGCTGGATGCTCTTCTCGCTCAACTGGTGCGTCGTCTACACGCGAAACACGCAAATCGAGACAAAAATAAATAAAACCAAAAATAAATAAAATTCAAAAATTCATAAAAATGACACCAACAGATAGATCTTGATTTTATATGAATTTAGAAATTTGAATCGTTCAAATCGGAGTTCGAACGGAGGAGAACGGGGCTTCCGAAGTTTCAATGGAGAGAAAATCAGAAAACATTGAGGGTGACATGTGTCGGCATATGATTGGCTGGAAATTCGGATTTTCGGGAATAATCGAAAATACCAAAAATGGATGCGCTGACACGTGGGGCCTCGTGTCGGTGTCATAAACCGTGGATGTGAATGGAGTCCACACGTTCTGTGTGATATGGCGGTCTTTGTCGATGATGTGGCATGACATGTAGATCTACAGCGTCGACGTGGCAACATGTGGCGCGACAGTGAACATGTGGTGCTGAGGTGTCGGACACGGGGTGGCCACACAGGCTACTAGGGTTGAGTTAACGCAGACGTGGCGCACATGTGGAGCCACGCGGCGCTGACATGGTACGAACCAACGACACATGTACACGTTTTGTGACATGGCAAAGATGTGGCTTGCGTGGAGGTGATGTGGCGCTTACGCGGCGCACAAGTGGCGACGCCATGGCATGTGACGGTGCGGTGCGAGAAAACTGATCGGTTGATGAAATGATTTACCGAAGGATTTGGGCGCAGATCTGGCCGTACATGGATGATCCGACGGCTGAGAGCAGCGGAGCAAGCGCGACGGCGAGTGGCGGCGCTACCACCGGCGCTGGGGAAGACGACGTCGCAATCGGCGAATCAGCAATGAAACGAGTGAACGGATTAGTGAATCGGGTAGATCGTGAAGAGTTGAACTCAAAGGTACAACCGGTGTCACCGGAAACTCACCGGAGAAGATGCAATAGACGGCGGAAGGCTCGGTTTTCCTGGCGAGACTTGGCGAGATTAGCAGACTCGAAGGCATCTCGGTGGCGAGAGAGGAGGGAAAGATGCGGCATGAAGAGGAGAGCACGCAGCGCGAGTGCGGGAAGGCTTTAAATAGCCTCGGCGGCGCAAAATGGCACGGAAGCCAAAGATGCCCGCCTGACTAGGTTTTCCAATGGCGCAAGGATCGGGTGACGTGGCCGCACGAGAGACGTTGGATCTGGATCGGACGGCGGAGGAAAAGTCGAGTTAGGGTTTGGTTTTTGGTACGTGAGTGGCGGCGAGAAGTTCGTAGTTGGATCCTTGATCGACGGCTGACACGCGTCGGTGGTTAGGGTTTTTCATTCTTTGGGCCGAAGCGGTAGAGATGGGTCGAACAACAGGATGGGCGAAAGAAGAAATGGGCCGAGAAGAAAAAGAACAGGAAAAACATTTTGCGAATTAAGAAATTCCATAAAATCCGAATAACTTCACTAAATCCAAATAAATAGCAAATAAATTCGAAAAAATTCCCAAAAATACAGAAAAAATCAAATTAAGCTCAAGGAACCCAAATTAAATAAGAAATAATTAATTTGAGGTATATTTTAATCAAATTAAATTCTTGACGACTTTGAAAATTCAATTTAAGTTGTATTTAATTCGAGAAAATTGCCACGATTCAGATTTTGAATTTTCAAACTCAGGAAATCGAAAAATTCAGAATGTTACAAACCTCCCCCCCTAACAAGAAATCTCGACCCCGAGATTTGGAACTAACCAGGGAAAAAGGTTGGGGTAGTCCGCTCGAAGATCCTTCTCGCGCTCCCAGGTGGCTTCCTCTTCTGGATGATTGCTCCACTGGACTTTCGTCTTGTGATTCCTAGTTGATGTGCGAGAAATAGAGAAGACTTCTATTTTAATTTTAGGTAAGCAGATGAGAGATACTAATACTTTCTACATGTCTCTTTTGTTTGATTAACTAGTATTGTTAATAATCTAATTTATACAGTGGTATTTGGTATGATTGGAATATTTGAGGTGAAAGAAAAGATGCATTGTCATTACTCTCATTTGGGAAAAACTGAATGTTTAATATCAAGAAAGGTATTTGAATACAATGGTTGATCTGTATAATTCACCGTTAGCTGACAAAATGAGTTGAAAATAACTGTCATTTCGAGTTGACTTTAAATTGGAAAACATGTATAGATAATTCAAGTATTGGGTTGAGGTAAGAGGATTATAAGATGATTCATGGTGATTTAACTTGTTTGCTCACTTTGGTAAACAAAGGGTTTTCATTTTCTTTGGTTTTGAAAACTATGAAGAACTAAAATGTATAGACTCAAAAGATTGATTGCGAGGAATTGAATACACAAGGGCGTACTCAATACCACAACAAGTGCCGGTACAATCACATAAGAAAGATGTTTACGTTCGAGCGATATCGAGGCGGGGTTGTTCTAGACACTTGATGTTTTCTAGGTCTTTGAGATAGCTTGGAAGTTATTGATGTTTTCCTTGTCGAGGTGAAGTAAAATTCTTCTTGGGTAGGTGTTGGCGAGGTATTCAAGTTCTTCTCGGTTGATACAAGTGACATTACCCATTTTATTTGAAACAACAGAAAGGTTGTTTGCTAATGATATAAAATAAATGATCAGGAAGTGACTAGGATCAAAGAGTTGATCTTAAAATTAAACTTATACCTGGTAAGGTTCAAATACATAAGTATCATACCTAGCACTACTTTGGTAGGTCATAAACTTCTTTCGCGAATTCATGCTGTAGGTGAATGCCACGAATGATTGGATTAACATTTTGAGTTGGATTGATATATATCTAAGGAAGTGTTTGTTTTCAAATTCTTGAGGTTGCCTTAGAGAATGTTGTGTTGCTTGTCGGGGTTGAGAATGAGGTGGAGTTTGCTTCTTGCTTAAGGCAACAGTTGGCATAATACTTATGTTTTTCATAGCAAAGGCAAATAATATTGACTTTCCGATATATATATATATATATTTTTACCAGACAATTATTCATTGGTGTTATTAGAAAGATGAATAGATGACGATTGAGATTGAGGATAAAGTTGAGCAGAATTCTTCTAGGACAAGCATCTTCGTTCAATCGCCCTTTTCTTTATCTGCTTCTTCGGGTGAACTGCTTCAGATTTTATTTCTTCTATTCTTGGAGTTATAAACTTGACTGCTGAAATTCTTGGTATGTCTACGACTATAGGAGATATTTGTTCAGCTTGTGGACATCGTTTAGGAATTTGGTTCTTTTCGTGACAGTTGAAGCATTCACGCCTTTCTCATGGTGTCATGTTCAGTTATTTGTATACTTAATATTATCTTGTGAATTTCACTTTGTTGTTTCTCAGAACATTCTTTAGCCTAATGACTTTCTTTATCAGACAAGGAACATGCCATTGGAGATTACCATTTACTACTTTCTTAGTGAAGGTAGTTAGGATCAAGTGTTATTTCTATAATTCCTTAAGTGATATTTCTTGTGTGGCTGGTTTTCTTCCTCTTTTGATCACCAAATCTTGAGTAAAATTGTATTGGCGACTATCAGATCAAGGGGCATTGAACTGGACAATAATCTTGACATTCACAAGGGTAACAAGCGATATTGCTTACAGGATATTTTCTAGGAGAATGATTTCCTTCACAAATGAGCAATTGATTGCACTCTCATCAACAACATGACCTATTTCTCCATAGCGAGTGCAAGCACGAACTTCGGACTGACTGGGTTGACAATACTTCAAAGAACAATGTGTAGGTATCAAATAAGATATAGAAATAGGTTTCTAGTTTAAACCATTTCCTTTTCTGATAGAAGCTACACCAATGTTAGAAATATCTTGTGCAAGTTTTTAGAACAGAAAGGTGTGCATTTGGTGATTTGTTCAATTACGGTGAGCATTTACACCATGGTTAAAGATTCTAACATTTTTTTTGTGAACATTGAGAAAGTGGAGAGTTATGACGATTGCTATGTTGAAAAGGAAGTGCTCTAGCTAAATACAACGGATTTGGTTGAACTATGGTAGGATTATCATTTCTTGGTAGTGGAGTGTCTTGCGGGGTTTCACGAATTAGATGAGGAGTGTTAGTAGTTTACACCGAGAATCATTAGTAAGAATAAGCTAATTTAAAGAGATATATAGAGTATGTTAAAATATTTGAGATGAATGAAAGGTTGCATCTCAAGCAGAGTTATTTGGGGAGGACTGAAAGGTCAATTATATAAAAAAAATTTATTACTCATCACTTTAGTAGATGTATTAATGAATTGTGTCGCAGACATCCTGCAGCAATATTTATTAGAGTAAAGCTACTTAGATGGAATTCTGTTGGGTTACACGGCAACAATTCGTTCTTTTAAAATCTTATTTTAGGAAAGGTTTCTATGTGGATTAAGTAGTTTTTGGCTTGGGTTATAAGGCAACGTTCCGTTCTTTAAAAATTTCCTTGATTAAATTTTTCTTATTAGGTAGGGTTAACACATCGTAAATTTCAACCTAGTGGTTTAACATTCACGAGAGTAACCCGAAAACAATACAAAAGATTTACAACAAAATTTCAATAACACATAAAAATATGTATACATTTCGCTTAGTATGTAGGAAGGGTATCTATGGTGTTTCTTCTACTTGCCGAATCATACATATTTCTGTATAAGAGGTTTACTATATCGCTAGAATAATATGTAGCTCGCATAATGCTAGCTTTTATTGTAGGCTATTCGGCAACGAGTTTCTTTTAATTTTTGCACCACTTGTTGTGTTAGTCTTCCAAGGCTTCTATGAAGTCGAAGAGGTTGTGATGCTTCGCTATCCCCATCTTCTTGAAGTTGCTGATATAGACGTCATGATGTTGCTGACTTGTTATCAGAATTCTTTTCAAAAGATTTGTTCGTGGTTTTCATTTCGCAAAAAGAATAAGAAAAGAAATACTTCTAAAAGGGATAACTTAAGAGTGGAGAAAGAAAGTTCTACACAAGGGAAACGAGTACATAAATAAGGAGACTAAATTCTATAGATTAGAAAAGAGTATATGTATAACTGATGCTACTCTCTTTATATTTATTTTAGAAAAATAGGACTTTAAATTCTTCGATTTTTCATTTAAACAACCATTCGAAGCTTTCCATTCAGAAGTATAGAACTTTTCTGGTTCTAGCTCATTTTTATGGTATATAATCTAGATAAGCAGCGAGGTGAGTTTTAAAACCCGATTAGAAATTATTATTGGATCATTAAGTTTTAACTAGCCTAAAGCAACATAAGCTAGTTTGGTTTTGCTAATGTGGTAAGATCTTAACTTGGTTTATATATGAATGGTGTGATCTCAAGCAAAGCTAAGAGTAGTAATGGAGACTGTATTACTAATCTCATTGAGGTTTTATTTTAAGAAAGGTTGATGACCATAATGGTTACACTGGTAAGAAGTTCTATGAAGAGGAGATAACTTTGTAGAAGTTTATAGAGATAAGAGATAAACTATTTTATAATTTCTTAGTCATCCTATGGGTTAAGTTTCCCATATTCACACATAAGGACAACTTATTGTGAAACTTTAACCAAGAGGTTAAGTTTACACATGAATCAGTCCTGACATTCAGAATAAAGACCAATTTCAAGTAGCGAAACATAACGACAACGTAAATTGCTCTATATAACTAGAGCGGAATAATATGCTACACGTAAGGGTGCTTATCTTATGGTAGGTCCTAATATATTCTAATATTCCGCCTTTTTCTGTTGGGTGATGTTGTCTCTTCATGAAGTAAAATCTCAACGTCATCTTCTTCATTTGGAATTCTTGCAGAATACCGTAAACTTAGGGATATTTCCGGAGATAAGATCAAATTTAAATTTCAAAATAATGTTCAGAAGAGGAAAGAGGTCAGAACCTAAGAATAAGGTAAGAGAGGAGACAAACTATTAACTATCAATTTGTTGGTTTGATTTCAAAAACAATTTTGAAATTCTAACGACCATTCTAACTAGGGTTGCGACCTACAGTCGATATGGCTCTGATACCACCTCTGCAGGGACCCGGATTAACCAAATCCGAACCCCTCTGTGTTTCCACCGTGCTAGTTCAGGAACAACTAGCACACACAGTCGTACAGTGATGATAACACAGACATATCAAAAGTAAACAACAGTAATAGGCAAAAGAGTGTAACAACATAAACATCCATCATCACATTATTACAAGTATGGAGCCTTACGGCTTAAGTGAAAATGTAGCAGCGGAAATGTAGAACAAAAATAGCCAATCAGTGTGCCCACAGGCAACCGACTGGGGTACGCTCCCTAGTAGATCGCGTCATCCTCCTCAATGTCTTCACCACAGATGTCGAACGGTCTGATCTCCTCATCTGCTTTTATGGAATAAGCAGCCCCGCAATGAAAAGCGAAGGTGAGTATGCAACATACTCAGCAAGTCTCGGAAACTTAATGCAAATAACTAAATACAAGGCTTAAACAAAGGAAGCATATAGGGTTCATTTGCATAAAGCGAAATTGAAATTTAAATACAGGTAATAATTTCATAAAGCAGCATTTCACAAAATGTAAATAGCATAATTAATTAAATTGAAGTATAACAATTTTCCAGGTTCCAACTACCTGGTTGGCTCTAGCCGCCAAACTAAATCCGGGAGCTCTAGCCGCTCGCGGATTCCCAACCACATTTTCATTTTAAACCAAATCATCATTTTTCCATTTAAAACCAAAAACCAGAAAATCTACTATGTGAAAGCGTTCCACGCTTGCCTTTGTCCATGGGCACGGCTACTCAAGTAGTTTTTAAGACTCTGCAGAGCTGGTATACTTTACCCACACGACATGATCAACCCGTTTGCCAAGCTATTGACACACTTCCTTTGGTGTGTCGGCAAGGAGATCATGACAAGGCCTTTACAATGCATATACTGTTACCGACTTCACCCGCTAAGGTTCCACCGCTAGGGCTACCTCCGCCATCCGAAGCCCCTCTTGCGCCTTGCAAGTGTCATCTGACAAACTCGCATGACCCATCGGCGAAGTCAAATAACGATACATGCAAATTACTTAGCCAGTCGTACCCATATAGACATGTGGTTGTCTTGTATAGCATGGCCCATGGTAACCACGATCGGTCCTTAATTGACTAGGGCGCACAATCACATTCCAAAATTTTGTGCATTCCGCACCCGCCATTCAACCAATCCGCCTTGTCTAAATCATTTTTCACTTTTAATTTCAAATTAATACCGCAACACCAATTGCCATATTTTCACAATTCCATTTGAATCAAGATTGAAATCATTTCCATAATGGTAAGGTACCGACGTGATTAAGCATGGCTAAGCATTTTCTACCGTTCCCATAGCAAGATTAATTACCATTAACTACAGTAATTAATTTTCCTAGGGTGTCAATGGTTGTCAAAATGAATATCAATGTGGGTATAACAATTTGGCATCTATCTAAGCATTTAAAATGACATTAAAATATGATCGCAAATTAATAAGCATGCAATAATTTAAACGACAAAATAGCATTTCATAAACTTGGGTTCAAAATGATCAAGGGAGACTTGCCTTCAACCACGCCCGCTGCTGCAACCTCCGCTGGATGCTCCTCTCGCTCAACCGGTGCGTCGTCTACACGCGAAACACGCAAATCGAGGCAAAAATAAATAAAACCGCAAATAAATAAAATTCAAAAATTCATAAAAATGACACCAAAAGATAGATCTTGATTTTAGATGAATTTAGAAATTTGAATCGTTCAAATCGGAGTTCGAACGGAAGAGAACGGGGCTTCCGAAGTTTAAATGGAGGAAAATCAGAAAATACAAGAATCGACATGTGTCGGCATATGATTGGCTGGAAATCGGATTTTCGGGAAAAATCGAAAATGGAAATTAACTGGATCGGCTGACATGTGGGCCTCGTGTCGGTGACACGGTTCTACCGTGGACTCGGCTTATGGATCCACACGAGGCGATGTGGCGGTGACATGGCGGTCACATGGCGACTAAGCGATCTTGATGGCGGCGATGTGGCATGACATGTAGATCTCAAACGGCTAGGCGTGGTGAACATGTGGCGCACCCGTGGAACATGTGGCGCACTCAAGACTCGGACATGGGCGGCGCGCACGCGGCTCACACTAGGGCCACGAGTTAGGCGACGGTGGCGCGACGTGGCTATGACATGGCGCCACGCGGCGATGATATGGCACGAACCAACGACACATGTACACGTTTTGTGACATGGCAAAGATGTGGCTTGCGTGGAGGTGATGTGGCGCTTACGCGGCGCACAAGTGGCGACGCCATGGCATGTGACGGTGCGGTGCGAGAAAACTGATCGGTTGATGAAATGATTTACCGAAGGATTTGGGCGCAGATCTGGCCGTATATGGATGATCCGACGGCTGAGAGCAGCGGAGCAAGCGCGACGGCGAGTGGCGGCGCTACCACCGGCGCTGGGGAAGACGACGTCGCAATCGGCGAATCAGCAACGAAACGAGTGAACGGATTAGTGAATCGGGTAGATCGTGAAGAGTTGAACTCAAAGGTACAACCGGTGTCACCGGAAACTCACCGGAGAAGATGCAAGAGACGGCGGAAGGCTCGGTTTTCACGGCGAGACTTCGGCGAGGATTAGCAGACTCCAGAAGGCATCTCAGGTGGCGAGAGTAGAGGGGAAAGATGCGGCATGAAGAGGAGAGCACGGCACGGGTACGGGGAAGGCTTTAAATAGCCTCGAGCGGCGCAAAATGGCACGGAAGCCAAAGATGCCCGCACAGCTAGGTTTTCCAGCGGCGGCGCAAGGATCGGGTGACGTGGCCGCACGAGAGACGTTGGATCTGGATCGGACGGCGGAGGAAAAGTCGAGTTAGGGTTTGGTTTTTGGCTGTGAGTGGCGGCGCTGAGTTCGGCCGTTGGATCCTTGATCGACGGCTGACACGCGTCGGTGGTTAGGGTTTTCAACTGCTGGGCCGAGCGGTAGAGATGGGCCGGCAACAGGGATGGGCGAAAGAAGGAAATGGGCCCGAGAAGAAAAAGAACAAGAAAAACATTTTGCGAATTAAGAAATTCCATAAAATCCGAATAACTTCACTAAATCCAAATAAATAGCAAATAAATTCAGAAAAATTCCCAAAAATATAGAAAAATCAAATTAAGCTCAAGGAACCCAAATAAAATAAGAAATAATTAATTTGAGGTATATTTTAATCAAATTAAATTCTTGACGACTTTGAAAATTCAATTTAAGTTGTATTTAATTCGAGAAAATTGCCACGATTCAGATTTTGAATTTTCAAACTCAGGAAATCAAAAAATTCAGAATGTTACAAACCTCGAGCATCTACTTAGTTCATGGCGAACTAATGTAACATCGTGGACCCGGTCTATAGATCGAGAGTCCATATGTCATCGGCTATCCAATCAAGATAATAACTTCGAAAGAAATATTCTTCAGAATATCATTCCTTCTTTCTTAGTTATTAATCTTTCTCTTCGGTGTATTTTTCAAAAACTGTTCTCTTTTGTCTAATCATTGACCTAATCCATTCAAGTTCCTAATTTCATCTAAGCCGTTGTGCCCAATTCTATTCGTTCTTAATTTGGAGTTTACTTGATTTGTCTTTTGAGTTTTGTTGTATTTGTGTTTGTTTATCGTTAGACGCGTTGCCGGAAGTCGCTCGAAGGAGTTGCGGATCAAGCAAGCGGAGATTGAAGATCGAGGATCAAGGATCGAAGATAAAGAGTAAAGAATAATAAAAATTGCAAGGGCCAGGCAAGTTGTGCTTTGACCATATTGATCCCATGTTTTAAAATTACTTCGTTTGAAATTATTGCATGCTAGTTTGAAATAAACTGATTTCAATTAATCTGGGATTAGATAATCAACCTACTTGTTATTGCCACCTTGTCTCTATTATTTGTATGCTATGATTCATTTGTCACCCTAGATTGTGGATTAATAGTTGGACATTAATAATTTGCCAACATAGGTTAATTAGACCGTATGTAGTGTGCTTAACCCTTCCACGTAGATTTGTTATGATTTTAGAAAATTAAAGTTAATATTGACTTAATGAGATATGGAACGTGTTTTTGAGAATGTGACATGTGTGTATTGAGTTGATGATGGCACGTGGTGCATGGTAAAGGACTGGGGTGGGAAAGTGATTTAGACTGAGGCAAGTGGCAAGATTGTTTCCGGTGGACCAAGAGTGGCAATTGGGCAGTCGCATTTGGTTTTAGATTGTTTACGGTGGGCCAAGAGTGGCAATTGGACGGTCGCATTTGGTTTTAGATTGTTTTCGGTGGGCCAAGAGTGGCAATTGGGCGGTCGCATTTGATTTTATGACATGTTGATGTGATGAACTTTTGGTTAGTCTTGCCTCGGTCAACTAAGGACTTAACCTTGCAAGAATTTGAACTGAGTCATTCATACAACCACAAGTTCCGGAATAGGACGGACCTAGCTGATTAAATTGGGAGTCTATTCTCTAGTACTGTCGAGGTGGAGTGAGTCCCGGGTGTACGGGTGGTAAAACTCACAGGCGCAAGAGGGGGGCCCTGTTGTGGAGGTGTATCCCTTCAGTGTTGAATCCTTAGCGGACAGTACTGAGTTTAGATGAACCTTTAGAAAGGATTTGTTATGATCGCTCATTCGCATACTCTTGTATGGTGATTCATGGCTGACGTGATGAGTTGATTATATCTTGTGGGTAAAGTGTATAACCTCTGCAGAGTGTAAAAACTATTCGAATAGCCGTGCTCACGGTATTGAGCATTGCTCGGGGATTACAGTCAAGGGTTAGATTTTGATAAAAATGAGATTGGGAATGTGGACAATGTGATATGGAAATTGGTTAAGGATGAGAAATATTTTACTTGAGAATGATTACGAAATTTATTATGGGTATTACTTGTATTACTGCTTTTCTATCCACTATGATTATTTGTAAATGCTGCTTTATTGCAAAAAAATATTTAGCCATTCCTTTGGAATAAGCCATGCATGTAGTAATAGAATTGCATTCTGTGCATGACTTGTTGAGTACGGTGTGTACTCACCCTCTTGTAAACAACAAAATCATCAGATGAGAAGATGACTACAACTTCGAAGGAAGAGAAGTTCCACGAGGAGGCGAATATCTAGGAGTTGAACCTTGTCAGTTGCCTGTGGCATATTGATGGGATTCACCGACGTTCTTCGTTCCGCTGCTGTTCGTTTTACTCTGAGTTGAAGCCATCTAGGCTTCACAATTGTAAGTTGACCTTAAGGTTGTTCAACATGTTATATTAAAAGATGAATTCTTTATTTATTATTCCGTTGTGTATGATTGTGATATTCATCTTTGTTAACTGTGGGCACTAGCTACTGATCCTGGGACTAGTGTTGAAAACACAGAGGGTTTCCGGATTGCGAATTCGGGTCCCGACACGAAGGCGCCAAGCATGAAGGCGTTGAAGCCGAGGAAGGGCAGCGCGGCGTGGGGCTCGACGGCCCAGTGGCAATAGCATGATGCGCGCGTTGCGGCAGCACCGCCCGGAGCACAGGTTGCAGCCGCTTGTTCCACGAAACCTGAGAGGTACCGTAGGTAGTCCACCCCCATATACGCCACGACGATGCCCAACCCACCCGCCACAAGGAGCAGCCAGCTGGCTGCCCGCAGCGGCTTCGGCTTCCGTTCCTTCGCCTTCACCATGGACGGAGTGCCGGAGGAGCACGCAGCGGCGAAGCAGCCTCCTCGCGGGTCATCGCAGACATGGGACAGAGCAGTCGTTGCCCTCCGAGCGATGGGAAACGCGAGGCGAAGCCTGAGATTTCAGGAACCTCTCTAGTCTCCTCAAAAATAGAGAATGGGATGGGTAATCTGTTGGAGCACGTTTTGATAACACTTTACTACTTTAGCATGCATTCCCTATTTTTTTTGTTAAAGATTGGATATGAGTAATCTGTTGTTGAAGATGGCCTTACTGAGGTGAACAGTGTGCGGCTATAATTGTACCGGTCGACAAGCGTTTGCTGTTACTGTTGCTGAAATGCCTGAAAGGTAAGCCAACCTGCAGCTTTGCATTTGTCTGGATTAGGTGGCTCGCCAGATTTGATCTCCATGATAAATTAATTGCACATTTTCCTCTATGAGCTACTCTCTCCTTAATAGATACCATTATAAATTCTTACACTTCTACAAAATTACATATACAAAAGACTGTATTACCTATCTTTATTATATTTTCAGATGGTATGTCTTACTTTAGTCTATAGTAATAAATAACATTAGAAGTAGCTAAAAGAGAGGAGTATAGAAGGAAAAAAATCATAAAAATCATTTTGAAATTGTAGAATAATATGTATTTATGAAAAAAATTTAAAAAATAGAATGATATGTATCCGGGAACGGACGGAGGACTTCGTACTTACCGCTTAGACAATGTCTCTGTATTCACAGCTAAATCTCTGATATTGCACTGCTCAATAAGTATCGCCTTTTGTATATCTCGCTAATGCAATTAAGTTTGATAAACGTGCCCTCCCC
This sequence comes from Guadua angustifolia, assembly GCA_036346375.1. Classification (NCBI taxonomy): domain Eukaryota; kingdom Viridiplantae; phylum Streptophyta; class Magnoliopsida; order Poales; family Poaceae; genus Guadua; species Guadua angustifolia. Next base: position 19,612,367 of record CM070515.1, read on the forward strand.
TATTTGATTTTCACGCGTTTTCATATTTAGTTTGCAGTCCACCCGATATTTGCCCAACTGTACATCTAAATACTTGCAACTATTTAACTGCATATGATTTGATGCAAGTTTGAGGAAGTGCTCAGAGGGTTTTCGTGAGCTGGCCTTAACAAAGTTAAGTTGCTAACTATATGGAGAAAGCAGAAAATTTGCTGAAGCTCAAGAGGCCCAGATTAGTGGAAGCCGAGACGGCCCAAGCCCTAGTGGGCTGAGCCCAATACAGTGACAGGTCTAGTTTCGCGGAGCAGGATTGCTGCTAATACTAACCCTACTAAATCCTGAAAAAACGCCGCTCCCAGGACATTTTGAGCCGAGCGGCTCGGCTCAAATTTTTTTTTCGCGATTTGGTCCTTTTGTAAATTATGGATAGGTCCTTCGTGTTTTTTTTGTGAGAGAAAGATTTTTTCCTCGAAATTCGCATTCGGGTCCCTCGTGCGCCATTTTACGAAAAGAGCCTCCCATAAAATTCAAATCGCGAACAAACCCTTTTCTAATTTTTAAGGATAGCAAACAGGTCCAAAAACGTAACATTCAGGTCTTTGCTCTTTACGTCTAGGTTCTTTCTCCGTTTTTCTTGGGAAAAAATATTTTTGTCACTAGAAATATGTTTGCAGCTATATCTCTAGACTTTTTTCCCACCTCGATTTCCCATCTCGATCTCTAATATTTTTTAGAGCATGTATTATTACTCCACGAACGCGTCGGTCTCTGATATTTTTTAAAATATGTATTATTATTCCGTGAACGCGTAGAGTGTTAAGCTCGACAAAAAAAGGTTGTCATCTCTAATAATTTTTCGCCTTTTTCCCTCTAGACTTTTTCCCCACCTCGGTTTTAGCTCGGTCTCTAATATTTTCTAAATAATTCGTCGAAAGAGATATTTCTACAGCTCTATCTCTCTACTTTTTTCCCCGTTTTGCTCATTATTTCGACGATTTAAAAAATAAAACACCGCCGAAAAAAGAAATCCCTACGAAAAAGTGGCACGCGCGGCGTGTTACGCCGCGAGTCTCTAATATTTTTTAAAACATATCCTTTTTCCGTTTTCCCGAAAAAAAGTTTTCGTCGCCAGAAATATTTGTGCAGCTCTATCTCTAGATTTTTTTCCCAGCTCGATTTCCCATCTCAATCTCTGATATTTTTTAAAACATGTATTATTACTCCGCGAACACGTCGATCTCTAATATTTTTTAAAACATGTATTATTACTCCGCGAACACGTAGAGTGTTAAGCTCGACAAAAGAAGGTTGTCATCTCTAATAATTTTTCACCCTTTTCCCTCTAGACTTTTTCCCTTGCGCGGTTTTCGGTTTGGCCTCCAATATTTTCCAAATAATTAAATCGAAAGAGATATTTCTACGATTCTATCTCTCTATTTTTTCCCCATTTCGACGATTTAAAAATAAAACGCCGAGAAAAAATAAATTTTTCTACGGAAAAAGACACTTGTGGCGTGTTACGCCATGAAGTTTTAATATTTTTAAAAACATGTGTTATTACTCGGCGAATGCGTAGAGTATTAAACTCGACAAAAAGAAGGTTGACATCTCTAATAATTTTTCACCCTTTTCCCTCTAGACTTTTTCCCTGCCGTGGTTTTCCGCTCGGTCTCCAATATTTCCCAAATAATTCATCGAAAGAGATATTTCTACAACTTTATCTCTCTATTTCCCCCCGTTTCGCTTATTATTTCGACGATTTAAAAAATTAAACGCCGCAGAAAAAAAAATATTTTTTCTTAAAAAAACGACACGCGCAACGTGTTACGCTAACCAGATTAACTGAAGCAGAGCAGCATAGGACAGCTGCATATACAAATCTAACATATGGACGACCCGTACATCTTAACACCAATCGCTGAGCACAAGGTATTCATTCACATATAGCGCCGTACACTGAAAGTACTGGATGATAAATACGAACTTGACGTGGTTGGAGACGATCACCTTCCACACCAAATCACAGATGTTTAATTCCATCACAACGCAACCTTCATGGTAAGATTTACTTACAGTGCATCAGTATTCTTGCTAGTTGCTAGCTGAACCAAATTGACGACTACTACTTGCCAATAAGCCTCGGAGGCTCGGACCACAGCTAAATCTTCAAAGGTCACGTACCATACGTACGTTCGTTGATATATATAGGTCGCAGGTGCTTGCACGCGTGGCGTCAGGCCTCGTAGAGCATGCCGATCTCGATGCGCTGCTGCAGCGGGATCCCGAGCGCCGGCAGCGCGGAGCGGCAGGTGCTGTGCAGGCACTCGTAGAAGCTGAGAAGCACCCGGTCGAAGAGGCCGGTGTCCTTGCCGACCTGGAACCTCATCTTGCCCCTCACGTGCACCACCCCGGCCGCCCTGGCCTCCTCTAGCTGCGCGACCTCCTCCGCGCACGCCTCCGCCGTCGGCTCCCGCTCGATGTGCTCCCGCAGGGCGCTCACCACCTGGCCGGCGAGGTCGTCCTCCTCGAAGTCGAGCGGATCGGCGTAGCCGTACTGTATCGTGCACCCGTACACACCGCTGGGCCCGAACCGCCGGATCGCCACCCGGTCCTTGGCGTCCACCTTGGCCACCAGCACGTAGCGGAGCGTGAGGAAGACGGTCACCTTGTGCAGCGACCGCATGTTCTTGATGTAGTGCGCGATCACGGGGGTGAGTCGGTCCTGCATGTTGCTGTAGAAGAAGCAGAGCCCCGGGACGCGGTGCACGTCAGGCCCGGCCAGGAGCTCGCCGAGCCGCTCCAGGGTCACCTTGTTCGCCATCTCGTACTCCGCCTTCCTCTGCCGGCCGTAGTACCAGCCGAACATGACCAGCGCCAGCACCACCGACACCGCGAACGGCACCCACCCGCCCTTGAGGATCTTGGTGCACACCGCGCTCACGTAGGTGCCCTCCAGGATCAGGAACGGCACGAAGTAGAGCGCCACCAGCACGATGTGCGTGCCCCAGATGATGAGCATCACCAGGGTGAGAAGGATGGTCGTGATCAGCATGACCATGATGACCACCACGCCGAACGCGTTGCCGATGTCCTTGCCGTCGCCGAAGCCGAGGATGACGCCCACGCACAGCAGCATGAGGATGTAGTTGGTCTCCGGCGAGTACACCTCCCCCTCCTTGTGCTTGGACGTGTGCACCACCTTGACGCGCGGGAAGTAGTCGAGCACCATCGACTGCTTGATGACGGAGAAGGTGGCCGAGATCAGCGACTGGCTCGCCACGATCGCCGCCAGCGTCGCGATGATGAACATGGGCCAGTACACGGGCCGCGGCACGAACTTGTAGAACCCGTCGCTGAAGTCGTCGACGTTGTTGATCAGATACGCCGTCTGCCCGGCGTACGTTAGCACCAGGGAAGGGTATATGCTGGACAGAAACGCGATCTGAATAGACCTCTTGCTGAAGTGCCCAAGATCGGCAAACATTGCTTCAGCACCTGCATGCATGACAAAGGAAACCAAAGTGAGTTTATCGATTAACGACATGATTAACAAGAAGATCGAGCCGGTGAAACTGACAACATATATATTTGTCATTCGGCGTACGTGCCTGTGATGCAGAGGACGGTGCCGCCGAGCAACTGCCAGCCTCTCTTCTGGTTCGTCATGAAGAACCGAACGATGTAATGCGGCGATATGGCTTTGAAGATGCCAGGGTAGTAGCGCCAGATGCTGTACACGCCGATGATCGGGGTGGTGAACGTCCACGCCGCCATGATCGGCGAAAACATGAAGCTCACTTTCGACGTGCCGTACTTTTGCAGAAGGAACAGCCCAATCAGGATTGCCGCGGACAGAGCCTCCACAGCAGCTGCAGAGATTTCACACACACAAGATCATTATGGGCCTGTTTGGTTCCTTGCATGAGTATTGCATGGCATGAGTGGATAGATAATTTATTATTAATGCTACTGTTTGGTTTGCTGTATGTTCAAAAAATTTTGGCCCAGTTCATGCATCTTGCATCCAGCATCTTGGCCCGAAAAAACGCCGTGTCCGGCCTTCTCTCGCGTCCAGGCCCGCGGATGCAGCGCGTCTCTCCCGATCCTCCCTCCGCTCCGCTCCGCTCCCTCCGCCCCCCTCCACCGGCCCCGAACGCCTCCCTCCGCCCCCCTCCCCCGGCCCCGAACGCCTCCCTCCGCTCGCCTCACTCATCCGCTCGAGCTCTCCAGCGACCACCGCGGGTAAGTATTGCGGGTAACCTCTCTCCTCCTCTCGCCTCCCTCTTGATGTGGTGTTTGAGTAATGCAACACTCATCCATCGAAGATGCAACACTCATCCATCGAAGGCAGAATAGGCCAATTTCAAGGAGTTATCATTTCTCTAACCTTAGCTACTTCATAATTTTATGATACTTCATATACTAGTGCCACAACCATTTAGCAGGAGGTTGGTCACACTTTTTATGATATGCTTATGATATGCCACACTTTATCTAAATTTAGTTATGGTAAAGTTAACCATAAACCAAATAGAAAAATTCAATTCTCATTGCTCCACTTGCATACTAAATTTTAAGAATTCAGGATGCACTCCTGAATACGTAAAATAATCTTTAGTCTTTGTTAGCCTACCACCTGAACACCTTCAGTGAAACAATCTTCAGTCTTCTTTGTCGATGGAGTGTGTTTTGCATGAAGGAATGAATCAATGAACCGCATGCTTTCCGCAAATGTCCTCAGTTGTCATGCAGTCAGCAAATGAAGGAATGAATCAATGAACTGACATGCATGATTGGTTTTTACAATAGAGACAAATTGACACTACACAGTTCATGCAGTCAGCTCCATGGTTGGGATTGATTCCAGGAAATGATGGGCAAGTGAAGCATGCCTACTCTGATAACAGGTCCTTTTTATTCCCATGTCCTTTTTATTCTGGTTGATTATTGAGCAGCTCGAAGCAGCCGGGGGCGTTCTCCTTCACTGTCAAGGAGAGATCGCCTCTGCTCTTTCCGTCGTCGGCGTCGGCCTTGGTTGACTGCCATTACTAGCAACAGAGAGTAAACACCAAATTAGCTTCTCATTTCTCTTCATGCAGACATGCCTTCCTCTTCCTGTGATCTAAATATTCTTTCTCCTTTTTCTTTTGCTATTTTTTATTTCATTCTTTGTTCACCGGAGTCACCACGGCTTAAATCCTGCTGTGGACTTGGGGCAGGTGGGTTTATGTGTCTCCCTGTTTTCTAACTGGTGTCTTCACTTTCAAAAGCTGCAATTCTCCTCTCTTTTTTTTTCATTTGTCGATGATAATTTGGTCGGTCAGAACTCAGAACTTAGAAGTGTAAGCCAGCTATAAAGTCTTCTAGTCATTTCAGATAATAGGTCATGCATTAATTATACTGTATTACACTTGAAAATTGTAATATAGTTTCAAGGGCTGCAGTGCTAATATATTTACTTTTTATGCTATCTTCTATTGATCTATTGACTGGTGCTTAATTTTGTTCATTTCTTTTATGTAAGTTCAAAGTCATCTCCCATAGAGTTAGACAGAGAAACCCAATTCATCATTTGAGTATCTATTTCCGTTAAAAAAAATTTCTGCTGCTGTCCCATCATGAGACAACTCCTTTTCTTTTGCTAACTTGGTCCATTGCTTTTTTTCTCAGGTGGAAGGGGCCTTTGTTCAGGGAATTGGTTATTTCATGAGCGAGGAGTTTGTGACCAACTCGGATGGGTTGGTTGTCTCGGACGGGACATGGACATACAAGATCCCAACTGTGGACACCATCCCTAAGCAGTTCAATATTGAGCTACTTAACAGTCGATTCCACAAGAACCGTGTGCTCTCTTCCAAAGGTATTCAGCTACTTAACTGGTTGGACATCTATGAACGTGTACCGAACCAGTTAGTTCTATTTTGCTTCCTAGATTTGTGGCAGGGCTAATATGCTATAAGTTCAAAACAATTCACAAAATTGGTTGATTAATTTTCATATATGTGCATAACCACAGAAATTTTTTCCTTGATTTTCGGTGCCACTGACAGCAATCCTTCCTTGCAGCGTCTGGGGAGCCACCTTTGCTGCTTGCAGCGTCAGTGCACTGCGCAACACGAGAAGCAATTAGAGCAGCAAGGAAGGAACTCCACTGTTCTGGGGCTGGATCTTCACCTTCCTTTTTTTATCTGGAAGAGGTTGCTGGGCACCAAAGTCCACAGGTGTCTATTATTAGTTCTGTTACTGGATTTAGCACAGCCAGTTCTTTTGGTCCACTTCATCATGGTTCATGGTGCACCCCACCACGCTTATTGCTTGAATATCAGGTATGTGACTGCCACTAGCTCATTTCTATCAAGAAGTAGATATAATCGAGAGAACACAGATCCTGAATGCTACTATTGATTAATCAAGCATGAGCTGATGCTTATTGTTCATTCCATCCTTATCAAGCTCACATGCAACTATTGATTTAGTGCGGTTTGAATTATATAAAGATGATACTAAGCCACATCTAGCTATCCTGGTCTAGTAGGAAAAAGTCTTTTGTATTACTAAGCCATATCTAGCTATCTAGGTCTAGTAGGAAAAAGTCTTTTGTATTATTATCTAAAATGTGAAGTGCTATATCAATATGTTATTCCATTTTCAGACTTTGTTTCACTATTTTTAACAGCACAGACTCTCAATTATTTTGAGTGATTGTTCAGATGTGTTATTTCTGATGTTTGAAGGTTGTGATGTTCGGTGATAATGTTCCTCAAGAGAGAGCTGGTAGCGCTAAGGAGGCTGCAAGAAATTGTGATGCTCTTCTGATGGTTGGTTCGGCGTTATTGACAAGTTCTGCTTTTAGGCTGGCTAGGTAGCACCTGGAAAATATTATTCAACGGTTTACAAACTTATCTTGACTGTGCCACTGTTGTTATGTTGATGTGTATTTTAATCTGGAGTTTATGTTATGAGTTATGAATGATTTACTAATCATCTGTTTGTGCCCAACGAGGTAGCCGTTAATCTACTGTGATGTGTGTAATTGTCAAGCATAAAAACCAAAAATCCCCACGAGATCCTTAGTCCAAATGGAGGCAGCAATAGTGAAAACCAAAAATCATAAATATTCCATCAATCCTCCCTCATGCATTCAACCAAACAAGCTTTTCCTTGCATCCTGTCATCTCTTTACCCCCCTCATGCATCCAACCAAACAAACTTCTCTTGCATCCTATCATCCCTCCGCTCCCCTTATACATCCAACCAAACAGCTGCTCAGCTCAGCCAGGATCAGCACATGCAGGCAACCAAACAAACCATTTTGCATCCACTCAGCCTGTCTTCCACCATCCCGCATGTTTCGTACAAACCAGGCTAAGGATATGCAGGCAACCAAACACACCCTATATGATTCATGGCACCAGAAATGCTCTTAGTTAATTAAGTACTCCAAATCAGTTACTTACGTTTACTGACGGATGGGAAGGGCCCCCTTAATCCATCTATCGCTGACAAGACTGAAATGGCAGGCGTGAGGATGCCATCACCAATGAGCATGCACATGCCTAGTATAGCAGTAAGCAGAAGCATCCTCCTTGCGGTTATGCTTCGTTCGATGAACCTTCTCAATCTGCTGGGCCTTGCAGTCACAGCAGGCCGAGTTGAGACCAAATTCTCTTCTTCGGTGTAGATCTTCTTGGATGGAAGGATGCCTATGTTGGCGTGTTGACACAGCAGAGAATACATGGCAAATGTTCCACCTGCAAGACAGTCACTCTGATCTAGTTAGAAATGCTCAAGATATGCATCAAAGTTGGGAGAATCTGTGGATATATTACCTTCACCGTGATCATCGGCGTTGAGAGCTATGCATATGTACTTGACTACGCCGATCAGAGTCAGGGTCCAAAACATGATGCTGTATATTCCCAGGTAGTCTTCTTCAGTAGGATTTGTCAGATTCATCGAGGGGTAAACATAGAGAGGTGAAGTGACAAGGCCACCGAAAACAACACCAAGAGTCTTGTAAGCTAGGACCAGATCTTCGTAGACCCCCTTCTTCTGCATGAAGGACATCATTGAAGTGAGTTGTGTATCTTCTTAACGAAGAGAAAATTGCACTATAGAAGCCTGCTAACGTTTCTACCATTCAAAAAGGAAAGAAACATACGAGTCAGGCTTTAGGGTGTGTTTGGTAGGGCTCCAATTCTACCAGATCCACGGATCTGGTGGAGCTGGGTATTCCTAGCTCCACAGATCCGTGGAGCTGGAGCTATGAGTACATTAAGAGTATTTAGATGAATCATCTTGTTTATATTTTAGATAAAAAATATAAACTTAATTCATTTTATTTTAGCCTACAAGTTTCAGATCTGCCCTTAGTGACCTCTGAATTCTGTTTGCGCAAGTTTGGAGTAAGTTGTGCATCAATATTTACTAATTAATGTCGCCAGCAGTTCCATGTACTGTTAGAAATGATGCTCTAGATCAGTATATATGCACTTTTTTTTAAAAGAAAACAGACAAATATGTACTCACTTGGCTACACATCGGCACAAACACCCCACCCAAGCATGATCCCATAGGACGATACTTGCTTTGTTGTATGTACGTAGAAGCCAACGTTTGTAAATGATCAAAACATCGTTTTAGGAAAAAAAAACAAAGAGGAATAATATTGGAACAGTTTCAAATAGTATGTGGACGACAACCATCAGACGACCACAGCCTTTTATGTCCGTTTGGAATATCCGAATGGAGTCCTTGATTGATTGCTTCTAATTAAGTAGACCACCTTTTAGTTTCTTACCGAAGATTTACAACGGTGCTTGTAGCAATAAACAAACGACAGAGCATCTGGCTCCATGAGAAATTTGGTACTTAGTCTTACTCAGGGATTGAAATATCATTGATAATCGCTTGGTTATCACAAAAACTAACCGCATCGGACCAGTTTGAAATTAGAAACTGGTCGATAAACCAGTCTAATTCAAAACAAATTTTAAAATTTTAAAAATTGAAAAAATGGGACATAGACAGGTCAAAAATCGATAAAATGATAAAAATTGCTCAAAAATGGCTGCAAAAAAGTTCAATTGGTCAGTCAATTTGAAAATCGACAGATTTTCGGTAAAAACTAGTCAATTTTTTATTTTTAAAAAAAATGATTCGAAAACCCTTTAGTTTTTGGCGATTTTCGACGAAAATCACTACCAACCCAACACCGAATTTCCAAAGCAATTCGGTGATGTAAACCTGTGCTTACTACATCTGGGCCAAGTACAAAAAGTGAAATGAATGCGACGATAACTTGCAACAGTCATCACTTACATCTTTGCCCTTTCGTCCCGCTTCGACGTCCATGGGGGCTGTCGTCATGAGAGGAGATAAGAGAGGTTGGAGAGCCTTGGAGGCAATGCAAGCGAGCGGCGCATGAATGGCAATTGGCAACGCACCGATGCCGTACTTAACACGATGGCGCGCGCGCGCGAGGCAGACGACGGAACCGTGGCCCGCGCTCCACTACTACCGGCAGCAGCAGCATTATTGGCGGCTCTGTAGATACGCACCATGCGCGGCTTTGCCTATCATTCTTTGGGAAAATATCCTGTGCAATCAGACAGGTTGGTGAAACCACGGTACAACTCAACTAAAAAAAATTTCAAAAAATTCTGAAAAAAATCATGGATGTACATCTCAGCTTACCCCATCTACATATAAAATTTCATGATCAAATTCGTCCTGTGCTAAGAGTAATAAAAAAGACAAAGTTGATCATGAACACTTCTAGCACAGGACGAATTTGATCATGAAATTTTATATGTAGATGGGGCAAGCTGAGATGTACATCCATGATTTTTTTCAGAATTTTTTGAAACTTTTTTTAGTTGGGTTGCACCGTGGTTTCACCAACTGTCTGATTGCACAGGATATGTTCCCTCATTCTTTCTATAGAATTTTATCCAATAACTTTGTGTTGTCTAACAAACCCTCAACACCTATTATTTATTGAGCAATTTTACAGTGAATAACATGAGTAGTAAGTAGTATTATTAGAAATTAGATATAGCCGTACTTGTTACAAAGTATTATTTTAAATGGATGTCCATAATCTCTTTTAAGAGAAACTCTCATGTATCAATTGAAGGAGAAACTCCATACCATTACTATGAAACCTACATAGTATCAATTCTTGTAACTCTTTATTTAGTTCAAACCTCTCATATTACCTATAAATAGAGGGTTGTATGCATGAAAGAATAGAACAGGAAGAATTCCCTCTACTTCTACATTGTTCATACTTTGAGTAATCCACTATATTGTTCATACTTTGGGTAATTCATTAGTTATTTTACATCACGTTATTAACACGATCGCCTCTAAAAGGGAGAGGTCAAGAGGTTCGCCAGCACAGAAGTGAGGATCCCTTGTTGTATCTTCAAGAAGATTATGTGGACAGGAGGTTCTGGAATCACTTCCAACAAGACTTTTATGACTCTGTGATTCCTGAGAAGAAGAACCCTATGGCCCTGATGCAGTGGATTGACTAGGATTACATGGAGCAGCAAGAGGACCCCGTCTTCACTCAAGTCATTGAAGCTTGTGAGCGCCACAACCTTAAAAACATCATGTCCTTTCGATGCAAATGGAATAATGAGGTTGTAGCTCAATTCTATGCCACTTTGTATGTTGACTCTAACGAGGAGAGCACAATGTGGTTCATGACAGATGGCCTCTACTATTCAGTGATCAAGGCCCAATTTGCTGACTGTCTGGGTTTCTCGACTAAAGGATGGGATAATTTGGACAAGCTTCGCACTCTTGACACCTCGGGCATCAATGATTTGGATCCCTTGTATGATGAGGGTCAACACTTCAAGCTTAGGACAACAAAAGGTTTGAAACCCTTCTATGCTATTCTGTATAAGTTGCTGAGGAAGATGCTTTGGCCAAAAGAGGGAGATGCCACCAACATTAGTTCATATTCAAGGAACTTGTTGCTAAGAATTGGTGAGGGCTCGAGGCCATTTGATGTCTTTGATTTTATTTGGCAAGAGATTCGCCTCAACTCCCTCAGTCCGCAAAGCAGCTGTGGTTTTGCACCATTTGTGATGGTTATGGTTGAGAGTGTCTCCGGCCTGTGGTTTGTAAAAGATGTGGAACATGTTGCATATCGGGTCCGAGCAATCAAAGCTCCATCTCAACCAGCTCTAGCTCCAGCTCCTGCTCCTTCTACCAGGGATGTCAGATCAAGGTCATCTGCTCCAGGCCCCAGGACAGCTGCTCCATCCCCTTCTGCCAGACCTTCATCTCCTGCTAGTCCTTCCTCTCCAAGTGGCTCAATCAAGTCCATGCTCCGTGCTATCTTTTATTTGGGGATGAAGAATCACAAGAAGATGAAGGAGATGAACGTCAAGCTTGCGGATACTCGTCGCCAGTTGCATGCCATTTGCATGCCATCAAAGGGAAGCTAAACCTTTCTTACTCTTCTGAGGAGTCAGAGTTAGAGTCAGAGACAACTACTGTAGATTCTGAGACTCGTCAGCTTTTTGGTCTTCCACATGTTTCTGCGCTTGGTGGAGATGATGAAGAAGATGATGCTGCTTATGCGCCAGGCGGAGATAGCGACGACGACGACGACAGCGAGGAGTAATCCCTTTTGGTGTCTTGATGCCAAAGGGGGAGAGGACTAGATTTATCTTTTGCGCTTGGTTGTTGATTGTCGCTTGTTATGGATGTTTGTGTTGCTTATGGTTGTTGTCGTCTTACTTATGATTGCTTGTCTTACTCTCAGATTGCTTATGTCGTTATGTTCTTTACATCAATGCATTTGTTAATTGTGTGCCCAATGCCATGCCATGTTTATTTACACAATTATTTGTTAATACCTTGTTATACTCTCACAAATGCAAAGATATAGGGGGAGCTCTCGCCAAAATTTCCCGTAAATATGTGCATTTGAGATTCCACCAAAATTTTTCTAATGCACACATTTAGGGGGAGCTTCACCATATATTTGGTATTCCAAATACAATCTCATCTCAATTTATTTATAAATCTAATCGTGTTGTCATCAATTCACCAAAAAGGGGGAGATTGAAAGTGCATCTAGGCCCTTTTGGGATTTTGGTGATTAATGACAACAGGATTAAGTGACTAATGAGCTCTGTAAGCTTTGTGAACAGATTATCGCGTTCATAAGAAGGTCTCGAAGCAAAAGGTCACCCTCAAAAACAAAGGAGTAAAAGGCATCGGTTAAACTCAATTATCGTGTATCTTGTTTATTTCTTATTGAGTTTAAGGATTGTCGTACTATAAAGAGGGATGTGACGAAAAATAGCTTTAGAATGACCTTATGTGCTGAATGATGGATCATAGTCATAAAAAGAGTCAAAATGTCAAGTCTTAGGACTGAAAGTGCATCTAGGCCCTTAAAGAATTTTGGTGATTAATGGCAACACAATTGAGTATACTAATGGTTCAAGTGAGAATTCATGCAGAGATCGAGAAGGTATCATCGTAAGAAAGTGATTGGAGATCCCCACCGTATTTAAAATTTGAAAAGGCGGCATCAAGACTTTAGACGTATATTTTTTATTTTATTGAGTCTAAGGATAGCCGTACTATAAAGGGGGATACGACGGGAAATCGCTTCTAGGATATACTTGTGCTCAAAGGATGAAAATTGCATAGCAAAAGAATTTAAAACATTGCATTTCCTCAAAATATGCATTTCTGGCCGAGTGGGTTAGGCCGGAGTATCCGGACATTAAGTCCGGACACTTTGGGTTACACCCCTCGGATAGCTGCTGTCTCAATTAAGTCCGGAGTATCCGGACATTAAGTCCAGACACTCCGGGTTAAGTGAGTCCGGAGTATCCGGGGATTAAGTCCGGATACTCCGGGGTTTGCGCAACTCACTCATAACGGTTGGATTTTAGGGGGCTATTTAAGCCCTTACTCTCCATCTACCCGTTGAGAAAACTCTCATTCATTGCAGCATTCAACTCTCAAGCTTTCACTCTCACTCTCTTGAGCCCTAATCTCCTTCCCCCACTTGAATCTTCGATTTGATTTGAATCTTTGGGGAGAAAGGAGTGGATTGAAGTGCCTTGAGCTTGCATCTTTGATTCTTGAGCACAAGTTTCATCCTCCAAGACGATTTAGCGGCGTATTTGTTACTCTTGGAGTTTGAAGGGCTCCTAGACGGCAAGGAGTCACCGGGAGCCTCCAAGACTTGGTGTGGTGAGCCCCGAAAGTTTTTGAAGGCAAGTCTCGCCTCCGAAAGGAAAGAGGCAAGAAGTGAAGACCGGCGAGTGCTTTGTGCAACACTGGGAGGAAAGTGGTCAAGAGGGACCCGGGCTTTGTGCCTCCTCAACGGAGACGTAGGATTCCCTTCAAGAATCCGAACTTCGGGTAAAAATCGTTGTCTTCTTGTTCTTTATTTGCTTGTACTAGGGTTTGTTGTTCTTGAACTTTTCGGAGCCCTGATCTACTCCATCTTTGAGTTTGGCTCTAGATCTACATCATCCTCAAGTACCTGGTATCATTTAGAATATTTGTGTTCATTTAGATTGTTGGAAATTTGCAAAGATTTAAAATCTCTCTTCGAGGTCCCCAGTCCGGAGTATCCAGACCAATTACCCCGGACAGTCCGGAAATACCGGAGTATCCGGACAAAAACCCCGGACACTCCGGGCTCAGACCCTTGGGAAATTTTATTTTGTTGCAAAATTTTAATTAGCCTATTCACCCCCCCTCTAGGCGACATCACCGGTCCTTTCAAGGACCTTTGTGCTGAATTTCATTCGGAGTATCCGAATTTTTTTTACCAACAGGCCCTCATATTCAGCTACGTTGTTTGTGGCCTTGAAGTCGAGGGTGACCACATACTGAAGGGTGTCACCGGTCGGAGAGACCAAGACAACCCCAGCCCCTGCGCCCTCCAGCCTGAAGGAGCCATCGAAGAACAGGGTCCAGGGAGAAGGCATTTTTATCACACTTTGGTAAAAAAATAATTACCTTGGTATTAGTAATCTTTACTACTCCCTCTGTTCATTTTTATAAGGTGTATTTTGACTTTGCACAAGGATTAAGGTTGAATTGAAATTGAGAAAGGTATAAGGGAAAATGACTTAGATGCCCTCACTTAATTGTCTTGGAAGATGAATGATATACTTTATATCGGTGGTAATGAATAAATGCATATGATTGATAGAAAATAAAGAGGGTGTATAGAAGGAAAGGCCTTATTAAATCTACATGTAAGCCTTGCATTTGTGAACACGACCATTAAAAAAATAAGCCTTATAAAAATAAATGGAGGGAGTACTTTAAAAGAAGTTAGTGGTGAGTGACAATACATTCCACATCTTCCCAACCCTCACCCATCTCTCCTCAAATCTCTCTTCCACCCCAAAAAAATTAACAAAAAACAAAAAAAATTGCCCCGTTATAAACAAGTTAACTACTAAAAAATACAATACTTATCCCAATAACCTCTCTTCGTGGTGTGCAGCAGAGAATCAAAGATACAATACAAAAAATGTTGGTGAAGCCAAAGGTGTGGTGTAAGGCTGGCTTGATAACAAAGGTACGGTGTGGGCCGGGATGAAACTCAACTAGGCACTGCGAGCCAAGAGCATGGTGTAAGCTAAGCCTAGCGACAACAGTTTAACATGTTGGATAATATTATTTTTTATCTATAGCAAAGTATGGTCATTTGATAGTACGATCAAAAGTGCCAAGTATTTAGAAATGAGGGAGTAGATTATAACTTTGGGAGGGAAGAGGTGTTGATCATTTATAGCCATCCTGGTGATCTTTTAAAAAAAGTCATCCTTGTTAATATTAGAGTAAATTTCCGAATACTATAAGTTTTTTTACAAACTATAAGAAAACTACATATTTTAGCTCCTATTTTCATAAAACTACATATTTTGGAATTGGTTATTTCTTGAAACAGGTCTAACAGTATGGGCCTACATAGCAGACTCAGGCATCCCTCTTTCCCATTTTGCTCACGCGTGAGGCTGTCATATTGGTCTACACTGTTAGACCCGTAACAAAAAACGGTCAATTCTAAAATCTGTATTTTTTTTGACATAATTTCACCTAAATTTTGTAATTTTATGAAATAAAAGCAAACCCCATTGAACACCCCAACTGATATGTATATTATATCAAGAGCTTGTAACATGTAGTAGACTGGGGTTACCAGATTAATAGCTAGATATTTTTTTTAGATTTCTAGCATATTTATTTTTTATTCTTGACTGATTATTGTAGCCATTAGTTTTAATGTCTGATTTTTACTTCTTGTTCTAATACATACCTTTGATCAAAGTTTTTCTAATTATGTTATAGTCCAAATTATGAAATATAACCATAAGTACTTTTTATTGACAAATTTAGTAATCTTATTTTCGCTGTCAAATCTAAATATGTTTGTTTATGTTAGCTGTCAAATTTTTAAATGTTTCACTACATGCATTCTAAGACGACTTCTAGAAGAGAATGGAGGGGTTAGATGAATAAGATCGAGATATTATAACCTTTGAGGTATGTGAATATATAGTAGGTAAATAAGATTAGTATATTATATTTCCTCACATTTTTTTCATTGCATTGCACGTTGGTTTCTGATTGCCTTTCATTGTTGCATGTGCGTTGGTCTTTGCTTCTTCCCTATGTAGCCTTGTTGTACACGAACAAAGATTTCTTATCTTTTTGTTTTAAAAATATAATGCAGTACATCTCTTTAAATAATAACATCCAAAGACCACTATAGCTTGTCATTAATTAGGTCCTACCTAATCAAGGGTCACATGTTTTGCTTTTTTGTTACAATTTCTAGCATATTTCTCTCTTTAAAAAAAATAACCAAAAACTTTAACATTTATTAAAGAAAGAGAACAACTGACAGACTACAAACACACACCATACACGCGCTCGCACCCGGCTTGCGAGGCGCCCGCGTCAATCCTCGAATGCGGGCAGGCTTCATGGCGCCAAAGCGCCTCACCAGCTGAGCTAATTCAACTCTCATCTCTTTTTTTTAATAACATCCAATGACTTCTATGGTTAAATATTAATTATGACCCACCTAATTAAGTGCTAGATGTTTTTCTTTTATGTGAGAATTTCTAAAATATCTATCATTTTTAGCAGTTGTAAAACGACTGTCACTAAATTTTTTTAGATAATGGAAGATTAAATCTCCCAATCTCTACATTATAAGATGCACACAACCAAACTATCTTATATTATATATAGAATTTTTTTAGTGGTTGTAAAACGACTGCCACGAGCTTTTATTATAGAATAGATGAGTATACGTGAGATGATAGGTAAAGCCGGTAGCAACGGTAAAAGATGATTCACCATGCTTGGCTGAGCTGAACTCAAGCCCTGTTTGAGCCAACTATATTAGCATGCATTTTCTTTTGCAAGGCCATTGTGATTTGTCAGCGTCAGTTCACTTCAGAGACACAGCACCAACTCCATGAATGTTATGTCATCCCCATGAATTGACTTGCATGAAAACGGCCTCCTCATAAATAATTAAATATCAATCCTGATGGCTGATGTGCACTTGTGTAGTGGTGGCAGGCAGTTCATCAAAGGTTAGGAGAATGCCGGGTTCGATGATACACAATACGAAATTGGAGAGCTTCAGTTTGTTCTCCCTCGAACGTTAGCTTTCTAGTGCAGAAAGCTCAACCTCCTTGGTGCAAGGGCGGTATGCTGCGAAGGTGCTGTCATTCGCGAAAGATCCAGGATTGAAGCAAGTAATTCCTGTATATTTGAAGGCCTTCTGCTCACTCTTGTCACCCAATACTATCTGAAGAAGTTTAGAAAAGGGAAGAATGAGTATTATTACACATCCCAAACTTCTGTTGATAGTGGTGAACTGGTGATAGCTATACAGCACAAAGTATGCTTATGCTTTGGGCATGTTCAAGCAAATAAATTAGCACAGGAGTAGATTAATCAAAACTACAGTCGGAAAACATTTCAAGGTGTGCATAGTTTGTCCTAAGTGACATACCGTGTGAGGAGTTGGATACAGCCGAAGACAATGATCATAGTTCCATATGACAGGTTGAACTGTAAGAGGCAATGGACAAAGATGACTCTGATGGGTGATAGTTGCTACCAGCTGAAAGGAAAAAGGATTGGTTAATTTCTCAACTGTATATTCTCACTGACATAACAAAGGAAAGTAAACGTACATGCTCAAAAGGGTCGCTTGTTTCTTCCATTGTTGGTGGGATCAGACATGACCGCCGCATCCTGTAAAGGAGATCTTGCCGGAAAAACACAATTTCTTGTGTATAAAACTTCACCCTGGAAAATCATAGCTCTTACTAGAGATAGAACAGATCATAATTGACAAATCTACAACCGTTGTCGTAATCATGATAACTTGATATGGACTGATGACTCACTATATAGTACAGCGGGTAATGAGTATATGAAGCTTTTGCCAAGACTTGACTGATATGTCAGTGGATATGAAGACAGAATCAGGCAAGTTCAGGAAAACAACAACAACAACAACAACAAAGCCTTTTAGTCCCAAGTAAGTTAGGGTAAACTAGAGTTGAAACCTAAAACGATCCGCTAACAAAGGGAGAAAGAGAGAGATGAGGAGATAGAACAAAGCCTAAAACTATACCAAAACGTGGCATAAAACCTAATCAAAGTTCAGGCATATGAATAGCTGCTTTCCACGCACTTCTATCCAAAGCCAACTCTTTCGATATATTCCATCCTTTTAAATCCGTTTTGATTGCATCCTCCCAAGTCAAGTTTGGCCAGCCCCTACCTCTCTTCACATTATTGTCGCGTCTTATGATGCCGCTATGCACTGGTGCCTCCGAAGGTCTCCGTTGTACATGTCTAAATCATCTCAACCGGTGTTGTACAAGCTTTTCTTCAATTGGAGCTACCCCTAGCCGATCACGTCTCTCGTCGTTTCGAACTCGGTCCATTCTTATATGACCACAAATCCAACGCAGCATACGCATCTCTGCGACACTTAATTGCTGAACATGCCGCCTTTTAGTAGGCCAACATTCGGCACCATACAACATCGCAGGTCTAATAGCCGTCCTATAGAACTTGCCTTTTAGCTTCTGTGGTACCCTCTTGTCACAGAGAACGCCAGATGCTTGACGCCATTTCATTCATCCCGCTTTAATTCTATGGCTAACATCTTCATCAATATCCCTATCTCTCTGTAGTATCGATCCCAAGTATCGAAAGGTATCCTTCTTGGGCACTACCTGACCTTCCAAACTCACATCTCCCTCCTCATGTCTAGTAGTACCGAAGTCACATCTCATACACTCGGTTTTAGTCCTACTAAATCTAAAACCTTTCGACTCTAGGGTCTGCCGCCACAACTCTAGTTTCCTATTTACTCCCGCCCGGCTTTCATCCACTGGAACTACATCGTCAGCAAAAAGCATACACCACGGTATATCTCCTTGAATATCCCTCGTGACCTCATCCATCACCAAGGCGAAGAGGTAAGGGCTCAGAGCTGACCCTTGATGTAGTCCTATTTTAATCGGGAAGTCATCTGTGTCACCATCAGTTGTTCGAACACTAGTCACAACATTGTTGTACATGTCCTTGATAAGGGTAACATACTTTGTTGGGACTTACCACATAACATTCCTTGGTATCTTATCATAAGCCTTCTCCAAGTTGATGAAAACCATGTATAGGTCCTTTTTCTGCTCCCTATACCGCTCCATAACTTGTCTTATTAAGAACAATGCTTCAATGATCGACCTTCCGGGCATGAACCCAAATTGGTTCATGGTGATACACGTCATTCTTCTCAAACGATGCTCTATAACTCTCTCCCATAGCTTCATAGTGTGGCTCATCAGTTTAATCCCCCTGTAATTAGTACAACTTTGAATATCTCCCTTGTTCTTGAAGATTGATACTAATATACTCCTCCACTCTTCAGGCATCTTGTTCGACCGAAAAATATGGTTGAACAGCTTGGTTAGCCATACTATAGCTATATCCCCGAGGCATTTCCACACCTCGATTGGGATACCATCAGGGCCCATCGCCTTGTCTCCTTTCATCCTTTTTAAAGCTTCTCTAATCTCAGTTTCTTGGATCCTACATACAAAGCGTCTATTGGTGTCATCAAAGGAGTCATCCAATTGAATAGTCGTGTTCTCATTCTCACCATTGAACAAATTGTTAAAATACTCACGCTATCTATGTTTGATATCCTCCTTCACCAAGAGTTGATCCCTTTCATCCTTAATACATTTAACTTGATTGAGGTCCCTCATCTTCCTCTCGCGAATCCTAGCCATCTTATAGACGTCCTTCTATCCTTCCTTTGTACTTAGCTGTTGGTAAAGATCCTCATAGGCTCGGCCCTTTGCCTCACTCACGGCTCGCTTCGCGGTCTTCTTTGCCACCTTGTACCTCTCTATATTGTCCGCACTCCTGTCATGGTACACACGCTTATAGCATTCTTTCTTCTCCTTAATAGCTTTCTGGACATCCTCGTTCCACCACCAAGTATCTTTAGGTACACCTCCGCTCCCTTTGGTTACTCCAAGCACGTCCGAAGCCACCTTCCTAATGCAAGTTGTCATCTTCACCCACATGTTATTTGCGTCTTCTCCTTCGTTCCAAGAGCCCTCCGCGATAACCCTTTCCTTAAAGACTCCCGATGCCTTCTGGACCCCTTGTGTTGCATATTGATTGGATCTTATGTTGGAAAATATTGAAAAGATAAGTGAGTTCAAGAAGGCCATCAATCAAACTAAGCATGTGACTACCTTCATCTATAGGCATAGGAGGCTTCTCGATGCAATGAGGGAGAAGACAGGAGGGAGGGATTTAGTGAGACCCGCAACCACTCGGTTTGCTACTTCTTTTCTACTTTGCAAAGTTTATATAAGTATAAGGATGCTTTACGACTACTCTTTGTTAGTGATGATTGGACTACGGCCAAATTGGCTTACACAGAGGCGAGGAAAAAAGTTTATGATATTTTGCTTCCTTGCGTTGTTGGCATGTTGCGGAGGATTGCAAAAGAGCATCCCAGCTCTTGCTGATTGTGTTGAAGATTGTTGATGGAGAGAGAAGCCTACCATGCCAGAGGTTTTAGCAAATATGGATTATGCAGGGAATAAGATAAAAGAGTCTTTTGGAAGCAAACCAAGGGTACTAAAGACTCTTTTGGAAGCAAACCTTCTTTAGTACCCAAGCAACCCCATGCAGCTTTTGCATTGTTTTTGAACCCAAACAAGTTTTTCAACATCAAAGAAAAAGACATTGACTATGCTTCGAGGCTCCAGATTGCATTCAATGATGTGCTTGAAAAGATTGTTAATTGGGAAGATAATTTGCTTAGAAAGATAAGTGATCAAGCGGATGATTATGAGAAAATGAGGAAGAGCTTTAATTTGCTTAGAAAGATAAGTGATCAAGCGGATGATTATGAGAAAATGAGGAAAAGCTTTGGAAAGCAATCAGTTATGATGTAACAAAAAACAAAGAGCCCTCGTAAGTATTAAACTTCCATTCTATGTTGATTCAATTTTAAACATTCTAAATTTCTAACATAGATACAATGTTTTTGGTGGCCTTGCTAGAGAGCTTCAAAAGTTTGTAAGACGCATCCTCGGCTTTTGTTGTTCGGCCTCTGGTTGTGAGCGCAATTGGAGCTTCTTCGAATTTGTAAGCGACTAAGTCATATTTATTTCAATTCTGCTCATAAATTTCAAGTATTTTCTGTTGTTCATTAGTAATTAATTTTCATATCCATACAAAAAAAGAAACCGATTGGAGCACCAAAGATTGAATGATTTGGTCTACATTCAATACAACAAGAAGATTGCCGAACGTTTTCAAAAGAGGTGTGTGGAAGGGACAAATTTCAACCCTTTGATCTTAGAAGAGTTCCAATGGGACAATGAATAGGTTGAAATGATTACAGAAGAAGTCCACGAAGAAAATATTTCATGGGCTCATTTTGATGAAGCCATCGGTGCACACTAATGCTTCAGGGTAGTAATATGCCTAAGATGACCAGGATGTACTCTCGACGTGGTGTAAATTTGAGTTCAACAGCATAAGGAGAAGAGCAAGGCTCAGACGAGGATGAAGTCTATGAACCTTTGGTGACCAATGATCTAGACATCGATGATAATTATGGCCAAATGCCACCTACTTCTCCTCATGAGAGTGGACCAAGTGATGAGAATTGTCAAGATAATTTAGACTTAGACATTAATGTTTAAATGTCCTTGTCCTTGGAACATTATATTTATGTTTTAATGTCCTTGTCCTTAGAACATTATATTTATATTTGAAACTTTCAATGTCTTTATCCTTGGAACATTCTCAATTCTGTTTTCAAGATATTTTTGTAGTTTATGTGAACTCCATGTATCCAACAACCTAGTGTTTCATCTTTCTGGCATCAAGTAAATCTCCTGCTTGTACCAGCGAAAATCAAGGCAAACTGCTGGATGGATTGAGTTATTTCAAGCTCTACATCAATGTTTGGACAGCAATGATTTGGATCATATGGAAAGTGCTATGGATGCTATATATAAGGTACTACATATCAATCCTCACTCCTGCTATATTTGAGCTTGAATTATGATTTTGTACATCGGAAACTTGAACTATAATTGACCTTCACATCTAAACTAGTTGGTCGCCTAACTGTTACCTAGACAAATGCCTAGGCATCCAGGCGCCCTGGAAGCGACTCGCCTCGCCGAGGCGCCGTGATAACTATGATATTGCGTATGAGATATCTCAGGATAATGAAGAGGATAGTTGCATGAGTCATCACAATAACTACAGTACTAACAGCTTAGTCAGAATCATGTAGCGACTGCTGACCTCATGCTAAATTTGGATTCAGTGAAAAAAATTGGATGATAACAATTAGGGATGTAGCATGATTTACAACACCGAATGAAATAGTGGCACAATCCATTGTTGAAGGCCTTACTGACTCTCTTCAGCTACATACATCAGATTTTTAAATTTGAGGATGTAATAATTTCAACCTAAAAAGATTTACCCTCGTCTTTGCGTGTGGTGTTTATAGCTTCATATCAACCACTAGCACAAGGTTTGAAATCTCGTTTTTGGATGATATCTTAGAGGTGGCTAAAATCCGAAATCTTGTCGAGATCTCAGAATTTCGGACAGACAAAATACCAAAAAAAAAATCAAATCCGGTTTTTTTTATTTGCACCGAGAAAACCAAAATTTCAGCCGAAATTCCCAAAATCTTGGCGAGATTTCAGTGAATTTGCACCAATCGAAAAATGGCTCAAATGATGATGAAATTTTTTGATTTTTTTAGGTTCCCGACACATTAGTGATGTTCCCATAAAAATTTCAGATGATTATCAAGTCTAATGAATGTTTTAAAAATTCAAACATTGCTACTGTCTTGATAAAATGCTGACTGCAGGTTTGAACCAAAGGAAAAAATGGAATAAACCACGTTGGAAAATTTTGATTTTTTTTGCATGGTTATGGTGCATCAATAATGTTCCCATAAAATTTTCAGATAATGATCATGCTTCATAAATTTTCAAAAATTCGGACAATACTACTGCCCTGATAAAAGACTTACTAGCAAACTTCAACCAAATGAAAAATAGTTCAAACCACATTAGAAAATTTTGAAATTTTTTGTGGATAGTCCTGATGCATCATTAATGTTTCTATAAAATTTTCATATGATTATCAAGCTTCAAAAAGTTTTAAAAATTCTGACAATGGTATATCCTGATAAAAGCCTAATGATCAATACATAGATTTGTTTTTGCAGTCAAAAAAGGTTTCGAATTTTTGAAAATTCTACAGAAGAGTGCTAAGGAAATGCTTAAGTTCTCATAAAAATTTTGAATCATGATCACATTCCAGTGAATTTATAAAATTCTTACAAGGGCATTATACCGTTTATGTTCTTTCTGTTTTTGATTTTTGAAATAAAACAAATGAAGTTCAATATTTACATAGATTTGATTGAGCAAACAAAAAAAACTGAATTTTGTTTTAAATTTTAGAGAATGGTACTAAGGCAATTTTTAAGCTCATAGAAAAATTTTGGATCATTACCACACTTGAGCAAATTTATAAAACTTTGACAAGTTTACTGTCCTAATTATGTTCATTCTATTTTTTATTTTTTAAAGATAACAAATGAAGTTCAATTATTTTCAAAAATTTTATGTATGATCCTACACTACTAAAAATAATATCATAATTTTTTCAGATCATGATTAAGCTTGTATAATTTTATAAAAATTTGACAATATTTCTACTGAAATTTTAAAATGTCTCAAAAATTCGGTGTTTCAACAAATTTTCATAGAAGATGACTTTCTGAAGGGTTATTGGACCAAATCCCGTCATAAAAAGTCAAAAACCGGTCAAAAAACTAGAGATTTGGCGAAATCTCACCAAAATTTTTGAGATTACTCTAGCAATTTAAATTTTTTCCAATTTTTTTTTACTAGACCGGGATTTTGGATCCTGTCCCCAACCGGAATCCGAAATCTCAACCAAGATTTCGGCGGTTTTTTGAACCTTGCACTGGCACCAATTGGAATTTTACATAATGACATAAGGCACTGTTTACATGTCGAACCTGCAGGGGTTGCTTACGAATATTGCATTTGGGATGTGCTTCTGAAGTTCCTCAGTTAGATATTTCGGGAGTGCACACCTTGGGAGGGCTTTTGAAGGGCCTGTAAGTTGTTATTAAGTAAGATAAAAACAGCCTATCAAGTGTCGGAGAAACAAAGAAACATCTCATTCCAGCCAATCCGGAAATCTAGACTGACTATTTATGGTGAACAAGCTCATTCCTAATCCTATTACAGAAAATGTTCCTTGATTTAAAATAGCAAGGACAAGAGAAAAAAAGATTAGGACATAAAAAAAAGACCAAGTCAGAGTTAATTCATTAGTGGAACAAACAAAATTGGATATCAGAGCAAACCCTACATGTGGATATGAACAGTTATCAGCTAAAGCATATCATTGAGTTTTGCAGTACCTGCATCATCAGGGCCAGGAATGAATAAAAAACGACTATGTTCCTTTAACCTAGATCGAGCTGCAATCATTTCACCAAGTTTTCCAAACTGCAATCTACATGATATTACACAGTCAAGACCTTGTCTTGGATTGGAATGGCTAAAGAAACATACAACCTTTGATTATATTTCATGCCACACAAAAATCAGACCTGAGTTCTTCAAATGAATTGAATGCCAGATTGCAGGGTCGAGAGCAGAAGTTGCCCATTAAAACAAAGATAGAAGGAACCACTTCCACGCTATCATAACCATCAAGAACAACTCCAAACTTTTCCATAGTCTTCTCTACAAGAAAACACACAAACATCCTGAGAGGACTCAATAATAAAAGTTACACAAAATCGACAACTGATACCTCAGAATTATCCAGCCAAACATCTGAAAGAATGACAAACATGTCATTCACGGCCTTCTTTTCTAGAGATGATAATCTTAGCTGTTTGGTACCAATGGAACAAAGATCATCAGTAAAGATGTTTTTGACAAGACCTAATTATTCAACATGTAGAGCACAATTATTGAACTTACAGTTTCTTCAGTTGGTATGACACCTCCACCAAAGAAATCAAGCCCCATAAGCATTGAAAGTGATGCTTCCCTATCCTCCAAGGGAGGAAATCCGCATGTATTGACCTGCACATGATGGAAGTTGGAACATAACCACATTCAAGAGAACAATGCAGCAAAGAGTTGAACATTTTCTAGTACACAAGAATTACAGACCTGGAAAATGCCATTTGAAAGCAATTCCCCTTCTGCTACAATTACAGTATTTTCAACAAAGAAACCTGAAGTGATTTTGTGTTCTATGTTAAGGAAAGTCGTCATACTTTCCTGAATAAGCAAGAAAGCCATATGGATCAAAAAAAAATTCATATAAAATATTAATCACTGTTGCAAATATAGTGTTCTATAGTAACACGTGGAAAATGAGAGGAACTTCTTTTATAACCTCCATAAGTGGCCAAAGGAACTGTAAAATGACAAACATTTTCGTTTGACACAGCAAAGGCATGAATATAGATATTCACATTAGGGTAGCAAAACAATGGGTTCTCAGGATATAGCATTCGATAAGTCAATTGGCACTGCTCCAGTAAGATCCTCTAAGTAGAACTGGCGTTCCTCCAATTGTGATATGACCCCCATAATCCATCTCTTCCCAGTGCACCCAATTAGAGACTGTATAGAAGTTATCTACATGAAAAGAAAAGCTGTATAAGTAATTTCATATACAAAGACTAACAAAATTTGGGGAACAAAAGAGGCTGAACAAAGATTCTTGGGGAAAGAACCAAAATTGGACTAAAGTGAACAGGGACCATAATAGGAGAAACACAACAAAAAACAACAGAGATACCTCACAACTATCGTCTTCAGTCATAACAGTGTCAAAAGCTGGCTTGGAGAAATATTTATCACGAGCGAGCCTCTGAAGCAGCACTTGATACCTGTCCCGGTAAAGGGCAGCTTTGTCTCCAGCTTCTCCATGAATGACTAATCTGCCAGTATGCCTTATGTCCAAAGCACAATCAAATCGAACATAGCATTAACAAATAGAAGATTTTCCATAAAAATAGAAAATTTGAGGATCATTATAGTCACTACATCCCGCTTCTCTGTGAAATGCTTGGTTAAAATTCAGACAATAATAAGCTATTTTGGCAAGTCATGTGTTCTAGAATCAAATAGAGTTGTATGTGTCATACTGAATCATATGGCACCTACTACTAAGAAAACGAGTTAATTTTCTAAAAGCATTCAATCCTCATGGCCGAGCTAACCAATTGACGAACTATAGTCAACCACAACTTCTTGAATACAAAAGAAGCTCATTTAACACATTTTTCCAACACTAAGAAAGAAAGTCTCTTTAAAAAAAACAAATGCAAATCTCTGTCCTACACCCATTCTAAAAATTAGCAATCCCTCATCAAAATTCGTGCAAGATTTAGGCGAATCAGACAGTGAAATAGCTTCATATTCCCGAAATACAGGCATTTCGCGCGCCCCAACCGTCACATTCCAAAGCCACGACTTAAGCATTCAAGTTGCGCAAATTAGCAATTTTTAACCATAATTCAACAGCGAAGCGCAAAATAAAGAACAAATTCTCAAGACCCTAGTCCCAAATTGCCCAGATCTACAAGGAAGCAACAGCATCCACATACTCGTAGAACACTTTCTTGATTGGATCGTAGTGGAACCGCGGAACGATGAACGCATCCACCACCCGCAGCGCCGACCGGGCGCTGGTAGCCGCCGGCGACACGGCGTCAACAGCCTCCTCCGCCTCGACGAGCAGCAACACCACGCGCCGGACCGCGTCCCGGTCCAGGATCGACGACTGCACTGCGGGCAACCACACACACACACACAGACACGCACAGGGTCACAAGCATAAAAATGAAGCCACCAAAAGAAGAGGAGGCAACGGCGTGTAGGTAGGCCTAGGGCAGAGAGAGAGTAGTTACGCGGCTCCTTGTCGAGCTCGTCGAGGAGGAGTTCGAGGGCGTCGTCCTCGGCGTCGGGGAAGCGGGTGAGGAAGGCGGCAGCCTCCTCGAGGGCGTCCACCTTGAGGGTGAAGCCGCGCAGCCGGAACTTGCGGTGCAGCTTCTTGCGCGTGGCCGATGATGGCGCCGCCATGGGGGAGAGGGGAGACGGCGGATGGGGAGTGGCTGTGGCGGACTGGCGGGAATGAGGGTTGGGGTTTGGGGGAAGTGGCGGGATAATATTGCCGCGCCCTGGGCCTATCCTCATGTGGGCCGATTCGGCCGTGCGGAGTGTGGATACAGTTTGGGTCTAATTTAGCGTTTGTAAAATTCAGAGCCCATAGAAAGCACAATTTGTTGGTCTTTAGCTCAGGCCTGTTACATGACCGATTGAAGTGAGAAAAAGCCCATATAACAATACGAACTTTGCTCAAAAGTTCATCTAATATATCAAATTTTGAAACTGGTTATCTAGCACTTTGAATTTTTAATCCCGTTCATTTAACACCCTTAACTGATTTTATAGAGGAAAAAGTCCATATAACACCTTGAACTTTGTTCAAAAGTCCGTCTGATACTTGCAACATTGAAACCGGTTATCAGTAGTGGAACTAAAAAATTTTTTGTTGGAGGTGCACGCTTTACACGTACAAATTTATAGTCTTGTATGATGATTTTGTGAGATCATAAACCCAACACATATATTTAAAATTTACTATAAGTATAGTACATATAATTCTAAAGTCTTAAAAATTCCAAACTACTAAAATTAGAATCAATTCAATCAATAAATTTAGTTAATTGAAGAGGTGATTTTGTAGCGCTTTTCAAATTTCTGGAGGTACTAGGCATGCCCGGTAGTCCGGCACCCCTAGTACCGCCCCTACCAGTTATCTAGTATCTTGAACTTTCCAATCCTGTTAGTACTAGTGTTAAACGAACGAGATTAAAAAGTTCAGTGTGCTAGATAACTGGTTTCAAAATTTTAGTATCGTATAGACTTTTGAACAAAATTCAGAATGGTATATGAACTTTTTCTTCTATAAAACCAACTTAGGGTATTAAATGAACAATATTAAAAAGTTTATAGTGCTAAATAATCGGTTTCAAAATTTAAGATACCAGACAAGCTTTTGAACAAAGTTTAAAGTATTATAGATTTTTTTTTTAAGGAAACGAAGACCATCCGTAGATCCAATGGAATTTTACTAAAGCCTATTTTTCGCGTGAATGGTGATTGTGAACCTTGGAGCTTGGAGTTGAGGTGAGGGCCTGAGGCGGAGGCCGATCGAGCAGGAGATATTTTCTAGGCACACGTAGTGTCAAGATAGGACTGAAGTGACAAGCTGTCTGGCCTTGTAAAATTTTCAGCGTACATTCGATTTGCTGGTTGACAAATGGAAAAGGAGGCTAGGATCCTATATGGCTAGCTTATAGAACTGTATGCGTGGAGTTCAACTTTTAATTTTTAGTCTCAGTCTTGCCTTTCTTTTAACTCACAGAAGTCACGGAATCTAAGACCCCATTTAGAATATAGTAATTGAAAAATACAACATTAGGGAAAAAACCAAGAATTGAAATGCCATGTCACTTGTGAACATAAGACACAATGATGAGAAAACAAGTTATTTTCCTCTAAAATTCCTATGGAATAGCGCAAGTATCAAAATATGGTGTATTACCCCCTCAAGTATCAAAATTGGGTGTACTACCACCCTGAGGCCAATAAAGAGGGTTTTCGTCTATGTGGCACTAACATGGCAATGATTTTTGACAACTGAGTTGGTTTTGGGTGACATGACAACTAGTTGTCAAAGTCGGTGAATCAAAATAAGGTGAGCCCACGTGTCATCCTCTATCTCCTATTTCCTTCATCTTCTTACTCCCCTATCTCTCCCATGGAGCTCTCATCTTCAGCCATCGTCCATCTTGTAGCCTTGTGACCGAGCTCCAAATTCGTTAAACGAAGGCCACACCCATGGACTTTCTTGCCTTTGCCTTTGTGTCCTCCATAGCGTAGCTCCGACTACCATCGTCGTGTTGCCTCCTTCCCCGTCCGATGACCAGGACATCTAGATCCACGCAATCCACCTCCTCAAATTGACTAACTCTGTTGGAGCATTGCTTGCGCTTGACCGTGCCACTGGTTCTGCCACCACACCTAACGACCACCGCTCCAAGGTTACTCGAGATCATCCGATCATGTCACCAAATCTAAGAGCTCTGGATGGCCAAGCATGTGGACTTTGCCACTGGTGCCGCCATGTCAGGGTTGCAACATTCATAGTAGGGGCCATCTATGTCGTAGTAAGCCATGGTGGCGATGGACCAAGAGCTTGGGAAGAAAGGGATTGGTGGCAAGGGAGGTAGATGTTTAGAAGGGGGATGCAACAGTGAGGTAGTGGTCGCTGGGCTTAAAACTGGGGTGAAGAGGTGGTCGCCGATGCCTACGAGGATGATGAGGTGTACGTGGCCACACTTGAGACAGAAAGAGAGGAAGGACAATAATGGTGGTTGTACAGAGAGGGGGAGAAGAAGAGGAGCAAGAAGAAAAAAGGAAAGGAGTGGAGGTGTTAGGGCTCTGATACCACTTGTTAAGAATAGCATAACATAACAAAATAACTAGAGACAAGATTTAATGTAGAAAAGCCCTTGCGAGAAAAAATCACAAGAAACAATCCACTATGGTATTCCAAGATTACAAGTACAAGGGATGACTTATACAGCCAAAGAATTCTAGTTATAAACAACTTAGACTAACAACCAATTTGGATAAAATCAAAAGATACGATAGTTAGAGCATCTCCAGCAGGCTCGGTATTCAGCTCCCTATCTCCAAAATTTAGCGATTCACACGAAAAAACACCTCCAGCAGCCTCGCTATCGCCTTCGCCAAAATTAGCAAGAGGAGAGAGGCTAGCTACTTCTGGCGAGTCTCTCTCCGTTCGCTATCAGCGTGGCCATTGTGCTGGGGGAGTTCGCGCGTCCGCCGGGAACATCCAGGTCGAGAGGAGGCGGAAACAAGGCAGCGGCGGAGGCTTCGTCTCCCCTGGCCGCCCGACGCCGCTCAAAGATCCTCGAGCCCAGCTGCCAGAGTGCAAACGCGAGCGCAAAAATGGCGACAATGTCCCTCGCCGCGGCTTCACCACCCCTCACCTCCACTCCCAGTACTCGCCGCCTCCACGCTCAGCGCGGCATCCTCGCCTCCGCATAGGAGGTGCATCGATGGCGCGGTTCCCAGATCGTCCGCGACGCTGACCGACGGCGGGAGGAGCGAGGCGACGGTGGTGGTGAGGATGGCGAAGAGGAGCAGGAGTTGGAGGAGATACGGACCATGACGATGGAGCAATGGAGGAGGAGGTGGTGGACTGAAGGGGAGCTCTTCCTTCTCGCCTCAAGCTCTCCACACGCCAGAGTTCAAGTCAAGCGAGTTCGACGCATGATGCAAAGAGGGTATATACCTCATTCCTCGATTACTAACTAACTATCTGAAATTTGTTATGAAGTTGTTGATTTCATGCGGTATTTTAGTTAGGTTTGGAAATCTCTTCTTTTTTTGGCGAAAATGTGGTGAATTGTGAAGATTTTTTAAATCTTTTTAGTCATATGGTTTGCTTGATACGTTTGGTTAACACCATTTTCCATTGGATTGTACTATACGCTTAAATGCTCATGAGTTTAAAATGAATTGATTCTTGATCGAGCAATCGACTCGATACCATTTCAAAGGGCTAGTGCGCTTTCTTGCAATTTGTTGGTTTCATGGATATGTCAAATGCTAATATTTGTATGTCCAAAAGCAAGTATTGCTTCTGGATTCTAGTGGATATAGAACCTTGTTTCGAGGACATCCAAATGCATATACGAGCATTTAGCAAGTCGTAATATGAGAATGTCGATAAACATAATTTTCTATAGAAGAGAACTAATATATGGACGCTTATATATATGGTGTTTTTCATGGGGTGATGATAAGCTAAGTTGGAATTATGCTCATCACCGCTTCAAACCTTCAACTCGGACGAGGAGAACCTAGAACAAAAAATTAGCAGCAGAGTAATCCGTGCCTTGGAAATTGGATCCTCTAATGTAGCCTTAGGAGAAAATCCTCTAGAATTTTCAGAGTGGAATTTAAGTTAACATATTATTCTTTTTCCACTTCACGCTCTTCTGTCTCAATAGTAGCATGTCTCTAAAATTGATTGGTGACTTGTGTTGTCATCTTTACATCAGATTGCTCAGATCTTGATGTGAAAAGAGAGCGGAAATTGAACAAGGAATCAATAAGAGATTGTCTAGGAAGCTTGACAGAAATGGAAGTCTATAGCTAAGCAACCAAACTGTAATGCTACTACATAGCTTCACCGCAATAAACTTCTGAGGTAAGTTGATTTGAAGGTTTATCTTAAAGAAAAAGCTGTGTGAATCATGGTATTTTCAATTATAATTGCACTCTTTTTTTGGGGGAAAACTCAATGTGGATTTGATTCATAGAATTAAGTAAGCAATGTGACATTCTGATACCATCTCCTTATTTCTTTTCAGAGACCAGCTGAGAGGATGGTAAGTAGTAAATGTGAATACTTGACCTTAGGGAATGGAAGCAAATCTTCAACACCTAAAATAGAAAGCTCGTCAAATAAAACATCGAACCCGACAAAAACAACTTGCTTTTAGGAGCAAGTTGGTGATGATGTATTGTTCTTTCTAAAATTTTATATTATGTTTTGTTTAAATGTTACAGAGAACAACAGATTTAGAGAGTCTCTTAGAAGCATAAAGGGATGGCAGAGTCTGGTGAAAAGAGGTGTCCACACCCTCGTGAAGCCACAATATCGGTACATCAAATGACCGACCAAATTATCTCATCACATTTGGTACATTTTTGCAACACGTCCGATATGGCTTTCATGTTTTCGGTTGTGCTATGTGGATCCCGGAATTCTGGTTTAGAGGAAATGGAGCACTCAAGACTATTGATAGTATCCTGGTCAGGTTTTAGAACACTGGTATGTACGATGAGTAATCGTGTCTTTATTTGATCACGTGCCAATAGCTTTGAAACATACCGTTGCTAATCTGCTTTTGCTGATGGATGGAGGGTTGAAGTAAATTTGGTACTCGAATTTATGTTAAAGCTGATAATTATCATATTTTGCTCGATGTCATCATCAATTTTGGACATTTGATTTCTGGTTACACTGTTGTTCTACATTATATAAGACTACCACTACTTTGGTGAATGAACCTGGCAAACTTGATTGTATGAGCATTATCAGTTTGTTATGATACTAATTCTTGAACTGTTTATTGCCAATTTGCCCATGTTTATCCATTATTCATATAACACTTTCCTTAAAGTGCGGCTGGCTGATTCTCTGTTGTTATTTATGGGATCTCTGAAGCGGCCTGAGACTGATAGCGCATATTGCTTCTTCTGGACGGTTCTTGCATCTGAATCTGTAATGTGCGTGAGACGAGCTGCAGTAGACATTGCTTTTATTTTAAGGCTAACTTGTCATGCGGGGCCGACATTACCGGCGCCGACCCCGCGCCCAGGAGCAGGAAACGCCGGCACCGAGTGGCTAGGCGTGAGTTTAGGAGATTAGGCATGCAATCGGCATGCAAGGCAAGATATAATCAGGGAGTTTGTTTCCTTTGTTAGTTGGCTACGTACCTATATAAAAGATGTAATCAGCACTCTTGAGGAGGAAGAAAGAATTATCACCCTCCAATCTCCTCCTTCACCTCTTAATCTCATCTCCTTCACCATCGGGCCGCCGGGCAAAAACCCCGACGCCTTTACCTGCCGCGACTACGAGCTACGTAGTCGAGGCCCCGCAGTCTTGGGCACCGACGCCCTTGACAACTTGGTATCACGTTCCAGTCGATCCTCGTCCACTGCGCCACTGCCACCCACCACCACCGCGCCATCTTCGTCGACGCCGTCCGTGTCCTCGCCCATGACGGACCCGACGACAGCCGACCTCGCGGTCCTCATCACCAAGTTGACCGCGACCGTCGAGACCCTGCAGGCCAAATTCGAGATGATGGAGCAGAGCCAAGTCGACTCCTACTCGTCAGGCCCCCGGAGGCCACACACCGGCGAGCACCACAACGACCGGCCGCCGCGTTTCCAGAAGATGGATTTCCCCAAGTTCGATGGGACATCTGATCCTCTGGCGTTCCTCAACCGGTGTGAATCCTACTTCCACCAACAACGCATCGCCGAGGAAGAAAAGGTATGGATGGCATCCTACAACACGAGGCGGTGCCCACCATGGTTCATGCGCACCCGGTAGCGGACGAGGGCACGCCGCCGTGGCGACGCTTCACCGAACTGCTCAACACCCGTTTCGGGCCGCCTCTGCGCTCCAACCCGCTCGGCGAACTCGCGGCGTGCAAGCGCACCGGGTCCGTCGTCGAGTACCAGGGCCGATTCGAGGCGCTGCTGCCCCGTGCCGGCACACTCACGGAGCCCCAGAAAGTGCAGCTCTTCACCGCCGGTCTGCAGCCGCCCCTCAGCCTCGACGTCGAGATCCACAACCCGCAGTCCCTCGCCGTCGCCATGAGCCTCGCCGCAAGCCGAATCGCGATCGGTGTCTTGAGGACCTCCGCACTACGCCTCGCTACGAGAACAAGGGCATCTGCCGCGCCCCGCCACGCCACGCCGTCATGGCCGCTTTGCCCGCCCGACCGCTTCCCAACAAGCACCGGTGATGGTGGAAGGGCGCCAGGTCAAACGCCTGTCCCAGGTGGAGATGGAGGAGCGTCGCCGCCTGGGACTCTGCTTCAACTGCAACGAGAAGTTTGGGCGCGGACACAACCGTGTCTGCCAACGCATCTTCCTCCTCGACTTGGCGACCGAGGACGACGAGGCGGACACCGGGACGGAGGAGCCGGCCGACGACGAACCGCACATCTCGGTCCACGCGATCACCGGCATCCGCACCAGCGAGACGATGCAAGTGTCCATCCAACTCGGCGGCGCCTCCCTCCTCGCCCTCCTCGACTCCGGCTCCACCCACAACTTCGTGGCCGAGGAGGCGGCCGCCCGTTCCTCGCTGCAGCTACGACCCGGCGGGAGGCTGCAGGTGACGGTGGCGAACGGCGACCACGTTCCGTGTCCGGGCGTGTACCGCGGCGCGATGTTCACCATCAACGGCGAGACGTTCGCCGCGGACTTCTTCGCCCTGCCCCTCGCCGGCTACGACGTGGTGTTGGGAACGCAGTGGCTCGCGTCGCTGGGGCCCATTCTCTGGGACTTCGGCGCCCTCACCATGTCTTTTTGGCGCGGCGACCACCAGGTGTGCTGGCACGGCAAGGCGGGGCCGCCTAGCCCGGCGATTCGGACGTGCACCGCCACCGATCTCCTGCCGGCCCTCCTCGACGCATTCGCTGTGGTCTTCACCGAGCCCAAGGGCATGCCGCCTCCGCATTCCCGCGACCACGGCATCACGCTACTTCCAGGGTCGAGCCCGGTGGCGGTCCGCCCCTACCGCTACCCCACCGCGCACAAGGACGAGCTGGAACGTCAGTGCGCCGCAATGCTGGAACAAGGCATCATTCGCAGGAGCTCCTCGGCATTCTCCTCCCCCGTACTGCTCGTGCGGAAGGCTGATGGCACCTGGCGCTTCTGCGTCAACTATCGCGCCCTGAACGCGATCACGGTCAAGGACGCCTACCCGATCCCAGTGGTTGACGAACTCCTAGACGAGCTCCACGGCGCCCGTTTCTTCACCAAGCTGGATCTCCGCTCCGGCTACCATCAAGTCCGGATGCGCCCCGAGGACATCCCCAAGACCGCGTTTCGCACACACGACGGCCTCTACGAGTTCCTGGTGATGCCGTTCGGATTGTGCAACGCCCCGGCGACGTTCCAGGCACTCATGAACGACCTTCTGCGGCCGTTCCTCCGGCGGTTCGTCCTCGTCTTCTTCGACGACATCCTCATCTACAAGATACCGGGACCGATCACCTCGCCACGCGTCGCGCCCCTCACCGTTCTACACCAAGACGCCTTTTCGTCTGCGATCCAAGTGCGAGTTCGGCGCCGACTCCATCTCCTACCTCGGCCACATCATCTCCGCATCCGGCGTCGCCATGGATCCGGCCAAAATACAGCCGTCGAGGATCGGCGGTTCCCGGTCCGCACGGGCGGTGCGCGGCTTCCTCGGCCTTGCGGGATACTATCGCAAGTTCGTCAAGGAGTTCGGCTCGATCGCCGCACCCCTCACCACCCTTCTCCGCAAGGAGGGTTTCTCTGATCGCGGAGGCCAGCGAAGATTCCAGCGCCAAGACCGCCACACGGCGGTTTCCGTACTCGCTATTGCCGACTTCACCCAACCCTTCGTCGTGGAGTGCGATGCCTCTACACACGGGTTTGGCGCCGTTCTCCTGCAAGGCCAGCACCCGGTGGCATTCTTCAGCCGGCCGGTCGCGCCACAACACAGATCCTTGGCGGCATACGAGCGCGAGCTCATTAGCCTCGTACTCGCCGTTCGCCACTGGAGGCCGTACCTATGGGGTCGCCGCTTCTTGGTAAGAACTGATCACTTCAGTCTCAAATATTTGCTCGACCAGCGCCTGGCCACCATCCCACAGCACCATTGGGTGGGCAAGCTTCTCGGTTTCGACTTCGCGGTCGAGTACAAGGCCGGCGCCACCAACACTGTGGCCGACGCCTTGTCCCGGCGTGACACCGCGGAGGCGGCCATCCTCGCCATCTCCGGGCCACGCTTCGACTTCTGCGACCGGCTACGCCACGCCAACTCCACCGACCCGGCCTTGGTCGCGCTCAGGGAGGCAATCGCAGCGGGCCAGCGCGCCGCGCCGTGGTCCATCATCGACGGCCTCGTAGCGTTCGCTGGCCGCCTCTACGTCCCTCCGGCATCACCTCTCCTGCATGAGCTGATCATCGCCGTCCATGAGGATGGCCACGAGGGCGTCCAGCACTCTCTGCACCGCCTGCGTTGCGACATCCATGCGCCCCAGCTCCGACGCGCTGTCCAGGACTTCGTTCGAGCCTGCGCCATTTGTCAGCGGTACAAATCCGAGCACTTGCATCCTGCGGGACTGCTGCTGCCCCTTCCAGTGCCATCGGCGGTCTGGGCGGACATCGGGTTGGATTTCATCTAGGCGCTCCCTCGAGTCGGTGGCAAGTCCGTCATCCTCACGGTGGTGGACCGATTCAGCAAGTACTGCCATTTCATCCCCCTCGCACACCCATACACAGCGGAGTCGGTGGCCCAGGTGTTCTTCGCCGAGATCGTGCGTCTCCATGGTGTGCCCCAGTCCATGGTCTCCGACCGGGACCCCGTCTTCACGTCCATCTTCTGGCAGGAGCTCATGCGGCTCACGGGCGCCAAACTTCACATGACGACCGCGTTTCATCCCCAGTCGGACGGCCAGACGGAGGCAGCAAACAAGGTGATAGTCATGTATCTCCGTTGCCTAACAGGTGATCGCCCTCGACAATGGGTGCGCTGGCTCCCGTGGGCAGAGTACATCTACAACACGGCGTTCCAGACCGCCCTGCGCGACACGCCGTTCCAGATCGTCTACGGTCGCCACCCACCGTCCATCCGCTCCTATGAGCCCGGCGAAACTCGGGTCGCGGCGGTCGCCAAGAACATGGAGGAGCGGGATGAGTTCCTCGCCGACGTCCGCTACTGCCTGGAGCAGGCCCAGGCCGTGTACAAACGCCACTACGACAAGAACCATCGCGCTTACGCTGCGATGGGCGGCCGGTATGGCTACGCCTCCGGCAGCGTGCCGCGGCATCACTCCAGACTCCGACCTCCGGGAAGCTCAAGCCGCGCTTCTACGGGCCGTACCGCATCGCCGCCGTCGTCAACGAGGTCGCCTACCGCCTCGAGCTGCCGCCCCGAGCGCGTCTCCACGACGTCTTCCACGTGGGCCTCCTGAAGCGGTTCGTGGGCGCACCACCAGCAGCTCCCCCGGCGCTACCTCCGATCCACCATGGCGCTGCCGTTCCCGAGCCGGACCGTGTCACCCGTTCGCGCTTGGCCCGTGGCGTCCGCCAGCTTCTAGTCCATTGGAAAGGAGCGCCGTCAACATCTGCTACATGGGAGGACGCGGAGAGCTTCATGGATCGCTATCCAGCTTTCCAGCTCGAGGACGAGCTGCTCGTCGAGGGGGGGAGAGATGTCATGTGGGGCCGACATTACCGGCGCCGACCCCGCGCCCAGGAGCAGGAAACGCCGGCGCCGAGTGGCTAGGCGTGAGTTTAGGAGATTAGGCATGCAATCGGCATGCAAGGCAAGATATAATCAGGGAGTTTGTTTCCTTTGTTAGTTGGCTACGTGCCTATATAAAAGATGTAATCAGTACTCTTGAGGAGGAAGAAAGAATTATCACCCTCCAATCTCCTCCTTCACCTCTTAATCTCATCTCCTTCACCATCGGGCCGCCGGGCAAAAACCCCGACGCCTTTACCTGCCGCGACTACGAGCCACGTAGTCGAGGCCCCGCTGTCTTGGGCACCGACGCCCTTGACATAACTTCTGGAGTTCTGGGAGTCCTCGCAATCAGTTCAACTGAAGTGGACGTTATGCTCGGACTCCAAATGGTTAACCTTTTGTAATGCATCTGATGCGCTCACTG
Organism: Guadua angustifolia; assembly: GCA_036346375.1. Lineage (NCBI taxonomy): Eukaryota > Viridiplantae > Streptophyta > Magnoliopsida > Poales > Poaceae > Guadua > Guadua angustifolia. The sequence continues at coordinate 19,649,583 of CM070515.1, forward strand.
CGGTGACTAGAATATTTACTCGAGCGTTGCATTTGACTAGCCATGTTCTCGTGCGATGCAATAGAAACTTAATTCGTGATAAAAAAATATTTGTAAAGAGTACTAACTTTATCTGAATAATAATGTTCACTTTGAATATGCAATGGTTCACTTTGAATAACCATTACAGTGTGGTCGTCATAATAAATTTTAATTTTTAAATTCCCATATTTAAATATAGTTGTTTGAATTTACCGTAAAAAAATGGTTGTTGTTATGACTGTTATGTGGAATATGATTAGAATATAGGAGAGAGAAAATAGAGAGTGTGATATGGAGAGTGCTGTTGGAGAGGGAGGAGACATGGAGAGGCATTTTTTTGGAGAGTTCTGTAAATCTGGCTTTTGGAGAGTATTGTTGGAGATGCTCTTAGAGATATATATTGAGTTATCTCCAACAGGAGGAAGAGGTCGTTAGAGGCTAATGAGTGGGTCCCACTATCATATGTCAAAATAATTGACACATAGGTGCCATATAAGTTAAAACCATTTCCATTAAGCCTCGGGGTAATAGTATACCCTGTATCGATACTTAAGAGGAAAAACATCTACTTTGCAGTTCGAATTTAAAACTTAAACTTTCAAAAGGTCCATGTTCAAATATGCTTATTCCTTCCTTTCTTATAAAGTGATTTTTATAGGAATTTTTTTCTACAGAAAATTTCAGGTTAAGCAACAGACTTCGTAATCTCCCCGAAATTCCCACTACCTAAATAAAACTTGTTTGCCTCCGCTGGCCATCGCCATTGCTACTTCTAGGTAGGCTGCAGATAATCCACTTTCAGTTCATAAGTCGCCCTCGCTGCCCACACATCTTTTCTCGTGCGATCGTACACACTAAACACAGTGCATCCCACTACAGTTGCGTATGTCAGATCCGCTGCGTCGCTTAAAGCATTACCCGCCCGCTTTATCATTGGAGAACAGCAGCCTGATCCTTCCAGAACGACGTTCGGATCCACACAGCACGCTCCAGAAGTGGCCTAACTCCAATTTCTCCACACCACCGGAACAGCTCCCTTAAAAATACGAGCTTTTTTTACCAGGAACTTTCAGCGATTTTTTTTAAAAAAGGGAACTTTGATCGATTTTGGCTGAACGCTAATAGGAAAATCACAATTTTTCATAAATAATGTTCATGAAGCTGACACGCAGCAACGGATCAGATGGAACCTCTTCTCTTCTTTCCAGTAATAATAAAAAACGGCTCCACCAGTTGAGCCACTCGCCAGCAAGGCCGCTCGCCGCGCCGACACGTGCCGCGGGGCGCACATACGTGTGCGACGCCGCTCTAATCAAACGGCCGCGGCCGGCGCCCGCTCCGCTCCTCCTCCTCATCCACGTCCCCGTCGCGCCGGGGCCCGAACCGACGACACGCACACACCACCCTCCACTTGGGCCCCCGCCCTCTGCTTTCTGCTCGATCCATCCGATTCCCTCCGCGCGGCCGTCGCTGTCCGGACGCACCCTCCCGCGACAGCGAGAAGATGGTGGTTAGCGTGGCCGCGACTGGCTCGGACACGGCCGAGCCGCTGCGCTCCACCTTCTTCGCCTCCCGCTACGTCCGCGGCCCACTCCCCCGGTCAGTTCACTGCACCACTACTGGTAGTAGTAACGGTTAAAGCCAAACCGCCATCACGACGCCTTCCATTATTAGTAGTGCCACGCTACCACGCCAACCGAGTCCACGGGAACTCGGCCTTTCTGTCCGTCCCGTGCAGTGGAGCAGCGGTAGAGTGTGAGGGCTGAGCACCGAGGAGCGGCGGCGGCCATGGTGCTCTCGCACGCGAGCTCCAGCCGGGACGACCCCGTGCGCTACACCTTCGCGTCGCGCTACGTCCGCGAGGAACTGCCGCGGTGACGATCGACCGGCCGCGGCTCCACCGTCCAGACTGCGATTCGTCCCCCCGATCGGGCGAGTGTTGCTGATTCGGTGGGTGTTTTTTGGCTGCAGGTTCCGGATGCCGGAGCGGTCGATCCCGAGGGAGGCGGCGTACCAGATCATCAACGACGAGCTGATGCTGGATGGCAACCCGCGGCTGAACCTGGCGTCGTTCGTCACCACGTGGATGGAGCCCGAGTGCGACAAGCTCATCATGGGATCCATCAACAAGAACTACGTCGACATGGACGAGTACCCCGTCACCACCGAGCTCCAGGTCCGAACCATGGGAGGATCCTCATCTCTTTTCAACTTTTGGGCATGTCACTTGGTTCTTACTAATTGGGGCTTCGGAGAGCTGGGACAAGTCCAACATTTTCGTTCGTTCAAGGGGGTCTGACTTCCCAAGAATAGAAGGATCCCAGTTCCCAGGTCCCAATATTTGGGGTTCTGACACAAAAGTTGTTCCTGATCTGCCGATTTTCAACAAATATCCATATTCAATTGAAACTTTGGAGGTTAGCGGTAAAGCGAATTTCAACCTGACAATCATCGTGAGTTTTTGGGGCCCGAGGTGAAATTATAAACGGAGACCCCTCCTAACATAAGCATTAAAATATTTTTATACTACCATATATCAAATGAAAAGATAATACTAAGTGTATTATAGAAATTGCTACCGATAAATAAATGAAAGTACAAAAGTAAGATTATTTACCTCAAACATTTTGTAGAGATCATCTTAGGAAATATCTTATAATATTTCTAGATGCAAAATCACTAATTATGGTCTCAACATTAATGTCGTCCAATAACTTATTCTCAATACATAAAGTTGCCAGACCATTTAACCTTTCTTGAGACATTGTAGACCCCAAATAGTTCTTCAATAATTTCAACTTTAAAAAGCTTCTTTCAATTGATGCCATAGTTACCGGCACAATAAATAAGATCCAATAAGCAACAGAAATATTAGCATAACAATCCACTTATATGAGAAACTCAAAAATCTCCATAGCAGACATTGGTCTATCTGACAAAGTCATTTGCAGTATTCTTAACTCAGAAATCAGATTATTTAACTCAAAATCAGATGAATCATCAACAGAGAAAGTTTTTGCCAACTTAGTACAATAATCTTTAAGTTCAATATGATCCAATGACTTCAAAATTGTTGAGCTTAGAAGAGGCCCGAATATACCATTGCTCTTAAAAAATTTATCAATGGCTCCTTTCTGTGATCGTATCAAATCCTCTGTTTGTTTCTTTTTTTTCCTTTTTGCACTACCAGATGCATATTTCTTAGGCGGCATGATGTCAACAACGTGCTGCAAGTAACAAATTTGGACATAGAATACATTAACAGATGTATCTAAGTGTTAAGGTATTGGTATAAAAAATTGTAAGATCGATATACACTAATATAGCAATCAGAGGGTGGTGAATAATTGCGCGGAAACTAAAACTAATTTTTTAGTAATTCTCAAAACACCCCTAAACAAACTATTAAAGATTGCTTCGGTTTCGACAAAAAACAAATTGACATACGTTTACTAAAATATTAATTCTTGAAGATCCCACCATTGGATTGACGTGCAATTTGGACTGTAGAAACTAGATTCAATTTCAAAACTAACCTAACAAGAATAGACTCAATCGGATCTACGGATTTAGAGTTATGACCTTCCCAAGGGAAGGGGCCCCGGTAATTTGGGGGCCGCCTTGGGGCCGGGCCTGCAGACAATATTCCTGATCATGCATGGCTGACATGATTTTCAGGTCAAGCTAGAAACTGACTAGGAAAAGGTATCCGTCAGGATGCGCAGTCAGAACCTGGATTTGGTTAAGTCATGTTATGAAGATTTTCTGTGTGGACAGTATCAATGCCAAAAGTTCATCTGCTTGTGAATGTTGCCTGATAAAATTGCACAATAAACATACGTGGTAAACAATCACTGCCTCACATGCTGCCAAAGCCACCACACGGTCTTTTGCTTTGCACTTCTAGTATTAATTTGGTATGATTTATTCATACTGTTTTGTGGTCTACTGTCCAATCAATCTTTTTGAAACAGGCATTTTCTGATTGTACATAGAACATTACTAACTGCAAAACTCGTTTGCTCCAAGGGCAACTGATAGTTGTTCATTCCATATGGTTGGGATGTGGACAGGTTGTGACAAGGATGGTTTTAGGTACGTTTGAACTAGTCTGGGCCACTGGACAGTGGACAGTTTTCAGCCAGTAACCGCTCACAAGCAACAGCAACGGTCTGACTGAATTTAGAAATAAACTGATTTAAAAATGTTCCTTGTATGTAAATTTTTGTCGAAATAACTCACCCAAATTGAAGATTTAAACTATGACCTGGTGGGAATTTGGAACAATCCCTGCGTTGTAACAATTTTGACACTGTTTGCAGCCACTGATGCTCAGAAAAATATGTCATTTTTGTTGGTCGCCTTATCAGTTAATTACATGTGCACCATGCATAACATTTTGCAAAACTTAAATTTGTTTGTAGTTGAAACTTGAACTATATTGCAAGATGTTGATCGTTGTCGAATCTATCTATATGTATGATTAAAAATAAACCATTTGAATAGGGCATACTTTTCTATTATGTGCATGATTATTATTATGTACTGCTGTTCTTTTAGTTATTGTTGAATCAAGCTACCAATATCTATTGTCTTGTTATATTGGTACACATCTATATTGGAATACAAACCCATTAAGAAGTTATTGTTTTTCAGCACTCCATGCATTTGAGTTGTGCATTTGCTTATTACTTGTTTGTTCTTTGGCAGAACCGCTGTGTAAATATGATAGCTCACCTGTTCAATGCACCGATTAAGGAGGATGAGACAGCTATTGGAGTTGGAACAGTGGGATCCTCTGAAGCAATTATGCTTGCAGGTTTGGCATTCAAGAGGAAGTGGCAAAATAAAAGGAAGGAGCAGGGGAAGCCATGTGACAAACCCAACATTGTTACTGGTGCAAATGTTCAGGTATTTTTTTTGTATTGTTGAGTAAAATGTTTAGGTTTAAACCACTGTATGTATCTGAAAGATGCCTCTGGTAATCTCTGATGTTCCTAGGTTTGCTGGGAGAAATTTGCAAGGTACTTTGAAGTAGAATTGAAGGAGGTTAAGTTAACTGAGGGATACTATGTCATGGATCCTGTGAAGGCTGTTGAAATGGTGGATGAGAACACTGTATGTGTTGCAGCCATCTTGGGGTCTACTCTTACTGGAGAATTTGAAGATGTTAAGCTATTGAATGACCTTCTTATGGAAAAGAACAAGGAAACCGGGTATGCATTATCTCCTAAGTGCAACAATCACAGTTTATTACTCTATTAACATCAGTTTGTGTATGCTTTGAGTTATCTTTAGAGGTTGATCACTATGAATAGATACAGTAGCCAATACTACTAACTTGTTTCCAACAAGATCGCATACTGCTCAACGCTTTGAATATAGCACTGCGCATTTGCAGCAGCTCTTCACGACGCAATGTTATTTTCAAATATCCCATATTTTCCTGAAATCACCCAGAAAATATGCTTTGTTGATTTTCTTGCGAAAGTGTGTGGAGCGGTGAATAATGACCAGAATTCTTACTGCAAATAGAGCAATGCAACACAGTTGACAGACATTCGCCCAGGCTTTTTTCAGAACATTTACTCTGTCATACAAACGGTGCAGGTGGGATGTGCCAATCCATGTTGATGCTGCAAGTGGAGGATTTATAGCTCCTTTTCTTTACCCTGAGCTTGAATGGGACTTCAGGTTACCACTGGTGAAGAGTATCAATGTTAGTGGACACAAATATGGCCTTGTGTATGCTGGTGTTGGTTGGGTCATTTGGCGGAGCAAAGAAGATTTGCCTGAAGAACTCATTTTCCATATAAACTATCTAGGGACAGATCAGCCCACATTCACTCTAAACTTCTCCAAAGGTTAACACTGTCTTATAGTTTAGCATGATGCTTTTATTCTTTGTTACATTACAGTCAACTGCATGGTAATTTTGTGCAGGTTCCAGCCAGATAATTGCACAATACTATCAGCTGATACGATTAGGCTTCGAGGTATATGCCCCATTTTTCATTCTCTTCTTCATTGCAGACGGCGTAATATTTGGAGCCAGACCTTATTTCCTTACGGACAAGGTGTGAACATGATTGATAGATGCAATACACCAGTAATTAAGAATCGTTACCTTTCTTCAGGGATACAAGGACATCATGGAAAATTGCAAGGAGAATGCAGCGACACTGAGGGAAGGCATAGAGGCGACCGGTCGATTCGACATTGTCTCCAAGGAGACTGGCGTGCCCTTGGTTGCTTTCTCGCTCAAGGACAGCACAGGATTCACCGTGTTCGACATTTCTGAGAACCTGAGGAGGTTCGGCTGGATCGTGCCGGCTTACACCATGCCACCAAACGCCGAGCACGTGGCCGTCCTCCGCGTCGTCATCAGGGAGGACTTCAGCCGGAGCCTCGCCGAGCGGCTCGTCTCCGACATCAAGAAGATCCTGCATGAGCTGGATGCCCATGCAGCCCACGGCATAAAGGTCACCAGTGCCACTGCCGCACAATCAGGTGATGGTGGTATAGCGACCAAGATGAGCGACATGGAGATCGAGAGGGGGATCACCACATACTGGAGGAACCTAGTGAAGAAGAAGAAGACCGGAGTCTGCTGAAGTGAAGGCATGCGAGACGCCACCTTAACACCTGCACTTCTGTCATGTATCTGTGTAGGTGATGTGAAGATCGACCTGCTTACTCGAATTCCAGTCCCTTACGGCTTGCTAGATATTAGTGTGCCGGGTCTGTACAGGACACCTCTCGAGGTTATCTCATATCTGCTGTATCCTTAGTTCTTATTCGAAATGGTGTATTCTGTGGCATCCGCCGTTTCGATCTGGACGTTTCTGTCTAGGTGGCATTGTTCAGAACAAGAATAATGTATGATGTATTGTGCCTGGGCTTAGCACCTTATAAACGCTGAGTGTGTAGTATACCGCCATACTGGTATTGGGAGAAATATGAGTCGTTTTATTTAAGGTGTTGGGTGTTACCTGTCCTCGTGGAAACAGGAGGACGACGGACAAATTTCTCTTTTATATTAGTAGAGATTGTACTTGTGTTGCAATAGCCGTGGTGCAGCTGCCACGGAGAATGAGCACCGGTGATGATCGAGTAAGAGTGGAATGGTTGCGACACCCAAAATGATTGTATCTTAGCCAACTATTTGGCTAGGGCTTCTCAACATGCTTGTTTTTGCTTTTGATTTTAGATTCTAGTCTCAAAAGCAGAATAAAAACAAATGCCTTAATTTTAAAATTCGATTATCACAATCCAGCTCACCCATATACACTAAATCCACTTCATATGTGCTTTTGGATTCCAATTTTTAGAGAATTAGCTTCTCTATAATCACAATCCAGAATCAGTTTTTAGATAATCCAAAACTAAAACAAACAGATCCTAATAATTTATACATTTTTCAATTTTTAGTAGCAACAAAACGTCGACAGTGAGCCACAAATAGCGACCGCAATAGCGCTTTGACAAGCGCTATAATGACCACAAAGTTCCAATCTACTATTTTCGTACGCTACATCGACTGGTAGGGTTTGTACCCTGCTACCAACGCTATTTAGCACCTTGCCCACCACAAAATAACTCGTTCGGTCACATTTAGTAGGAACGGACGACGCCCCTAAACCCACATGTATACCATATCTTATAGCGCTAAGGTTTGGCGATCGCTGGGCATGTGCCGTACAGGTCCTATCAGGCGAGAGAGCGGTCTGCTTTGCTGTATAGAGTGTGAACAGGTTGATTTTTGCTCCGGTTCGTACTGCCCGTTTAGCCGCGTGGGTATATGCATTGTACATTGTAGAAGCTGCTAGGGGGTCCGTTTTTCCTTTCGCGTTCCACAGGAGACCGCTGGTTGGTAATGCGCCACGGATTCGTGCTTCGCTCGTTCCGTTCGTTGGGAGGGCGTCGATCACTGACACGTTGCGTTCCAGCCTTTGTTCACTGCGAGTTCTTCGACGATCATTTATTTGTTGCTGTATGCTCGCTCCGTCTCGGGATTTCGCCCGGCCTTCGGCAGCCTCGCGCGCTCCGCCTGTGGTTCCTTCGCAAGGCTGTTGCTTCTCTCCGGCCTCTGCCTCGTTTGTTCCGCGTCGCAGCCTCCGCCCTTGCCCGGCCTTCATTTCCGCGTCAGCTCGGTTCTTCCAGGAACAGCTCCTCTGCGGCCCTAGGCGACGCCGCTGCTAGGTTTGCCTCCCCTCTCCTCATTCTTTCGTTTGCTGTTCCTTGCGGGTTCCGACGCCTTGGTCTTCCGCGTGCTCGGCTCGGTATTTTCCCACATTTTCCCTAACTCATTTTCTTACCTCCTGCAGTTACAGATTGCCATTCATTGTGTATCATGTATCAGAGCGCCGTTGCGGTCGGCTTCGACTTCATCGCGTATGTGATCTGCGCTTTGTCCCCTATTAATTGTTTCCGTGTATTTTCTGTTCTCCGTGTGCATCGCTGTCATGTGAGGTTCTGTTGAGATCCGATTGTTTTGGGGATGGTTTGTCTTTGTCGTAGGAACTTCGCGGTAGAGGTTTCGAATGCACGTGAACTCGTGGTCTAGCTTTGATCAACTCGTCGGCTTGCTTTACGCGTTGGACCGCCAGAGCTGATCGTCATACAAAAAACCTTTCTTTTGGCTGCTACTGAATCGTCAAATCTCCTAGATCCTATGATTAACCGTTGCTCTTATGAAGTAGTACTATTTCTATACCGTTATTTCTGCAATGTGAGCTATTTACAGACTTGATGACTGTTTGTATGATTCTGAAGATTCCATTTCGTGTGATCTATAGGTCCGAGATCCAGGTTCCTGATTGATCACCGAAATAGAGATCCTATAATTAGCCGTTGCTCTTATGAAGCAGTACTATTTCTATACGTTATTTCTACAATGCGAGCTATTCATCAACTTGATGACTGTTTGCATGATTCTGAGGATTCCATTTTGTGTGATCTACAGGTCCGAGATCCAGGTTCCTGATTAATCACCGAAATAATCGTAATACCTTTGTTTAGACTTACATAAGTAGAAACGGATAATAGTTATGTATGTCTTTTCAGTTCAGCTTGGTCATTATATATGTCTTATCTGCATCTGTTGCATGTTTTGTTTGGTGATAGTGCCTTGTTCTCGGTTAAGGTTATAAGTTAGTATCTGATTCCTGTCATTGCTGAATGTGCTTTTTTGCCCGAAGGATTTTGGTTCCTGTCATCTGTACACAGAATTCTCTGTTAGAAATTCGCTGTGCTGTTGATCCGCTGACTCACCGTTCGTGCTTCCGGTTTGGGTTGCTTATGCCTTCCTCTTGTTTCATTCGTTCCTTTATCTGCGCTACTGGTTTCATATGTGTAGTTGTTTCGTCCGTGTTTGTGGTGCGCCCTTTCTACTGTGCTTCGTTGCCCTGTGTCATCAGATCATCAACGCTATGCTGCAGCTCATTCGGTTGCTTCAATATCAAAACTTTTGTGCCTACTCTGTTCTCCTACTATTTATTTGCTTTTTTACTCATTATCATGTTTTTAGATAGGAGGAATAATAGATTCTGCATTGGTCATTGATTCCAGTGTTTCTTTGCAGGTTGTTATCATTTGTTCATCTATTCTGTTGCGTGGGTGACGGCTTCAATACCCGTTACTGTCAAACCAGAGTAATGTTCCATGCTTTGTGTATCAGTCCATTATTATATTGGTTCGCGCTAAATCTGTTTTTTGTCTTGGGTTGTACGGGTAGACCCCTACTTATATTAGTGATTCTGTTGTTTCCATGCAGGCTGTTGTTTGTTACCCGGGTAGGCTCTACATTTGCTGTTACGCAGAGGCCAGCGTTAGCGTCCACTATCAAAAGGTATATAGATGTTTTCCTCGTGTTTCCTTTGCTGTTTTTTCTCTAGAAGCTGTGTATATTCTTACCTGTGTTTCCCTAAACGCTGCATGCGCACTTCGTTGTGCTCAATGAACAACCTTTTATTTGTACTTTACTATTTTAATTTGTGCTTTCCTATTTTATTGTATATTATCTTTACTGCTGTGCTATAGAAAAAATGTCCGCTTCCCATTTTTGTTCTTGGATCAGGCCAGCGTATGCCCGTAAACAGGCCCTGTGTATAGAGCAGTGCTAACGTTGCTCTGGTATCGTCTTTACTAATTGAATATGCAAGAACCTATTTATATGGAAGACGAATCTCCGTTGTTCTGTGATCAGGATCTTAGCGGTGTTGGTACATGTCTTCCCTTATGACCGTTATTATAGTCATGATTCATTATTTTAGACCACCCTTATTTTTGCCCTGTAGATGTTGACCATATTGTGTCATCGTCCAATTATGTCATCCCGTCGTCGCTCCTGCCTATCCCAGCTCAAAGCTTGGCCTTAGCTATGCCCGTGTTACCTATAGGTATGCGTTGCTCATGCGTGATTATCTATAGGTATACACTGTTCGTTGGTGATGACGTTTGCCCACTACATTACTGCTCTCTGGTTTCGGTGTGGCATGCTTGTTCTACCCATGTGTGCGCTCTGTTACCCATATTCTATGATCGGTGTATCACACAGACTTGTTTTATACAGTGGTTCGCGTCTCATGCTCTGTCTCTGTCAGTCCTTTCTGCTTATTCCTTTGTGGCTATTACACCCACCCTATGTTGTTGAACGATACTATTCTATGTTCGGTGCCCCTCTATGGTTGTTGGCCTCCTATAATTCTTATGCTATTGCTGTAGCCATGTGCACCCTTGTTGCCTATACAGTCCGTTATTGTGCTCTTATTTCCACTATTTTCCTTCTTCTTTACCTTGCTATATCAGGTCCTGGTATTCGTTATTATGGGAGCTTACCTACTGATATCAATTTGTTTGCTTCTGGTTTTATGGTTCAATGTAGGGTTCCATTAAGTTAGTACTACTCTCATTCCTTATTGAATTCTACATTTACTTAAGAATTAGCCTTAACATGTTCCTGGTGTGCTATCATCGTATATATTTCTAGGGGACCATTTTTGCCCAGTTGTATCATCCATTGTTGCTTCTGAAAACATAGCCAAGAGACGCAGGCTTAATGTTTCTAGGGCCCTTATGAATAGAGGTTCTTCTTTCTTTATCAGTACTCTTGGGCATCTTTCCCAATACAGCAAATTTCTCATCTGTACGCTTATATTATAGCTCATATATTTGCATGTGTTACTGGTTTCTTTTTGTGATGCATTTTATAGGATATATTCCGTGTGAGCCTTCTACCTCTGTTAGTTGTTCTTTGCCTGCAGAATATGTTGATATGTTGAAAGGTGAGGTTACTCGTTTTTACGGTTCTTCTATTGCTTTTGATGTTCGTTTGCTTGTTTAGCTCAGTTGGTGCCTGCTTTGCTAATGCGAAAGCTTTCTTTACATCCGTTTCCGTGTAGCTACTTACGAAGGACGATCATATTATGGTGGTCCTGACTATACATGCACTCGATGTGGTGCGATATTTTGGTACCAGGAAAGATCATATAGTCAGAGTTCTTATGCACAGAGGCGTATTGTCTATAATTTATGCTGTCGTGGAAGTAGAGTGTCTTTGCCTCGACACAAACCATTTCCTGCTGTGTTGCGAAGCCTTATCTCTTTTAATGGAGGACCAAAATGTGCCAGCTTTATGCGAATGATCCGACAGTATAATTCTCTATTTGCCTTTGCCTCCCTTGGTGTCAATGTCGATAGAAGTCTTAACACTGGTGCTGGCCCTTATGTATTCCGGATAAATGGTGTGGTGCATCATCGTATCGGATCTCTCCTGCCTTCCGCGGGGCAGCGTCCAGAGTATGCTCAGTTGTATGTCTATGATACACCGAATGAGCTACAGAATCGTTTGAATATCTTTGATTTCATATGCCCTTGACAAAGAACGACCTGACCCAACTATTGTATCATCGCTTATCTCCATGCTTGATTGTGTAACCCTATTGTAAAGCAATTCAGGCTTGCCCACGATAGATTATTGTCACCGAATGCTCCTGATATTGCTATTAGGCTCATTGGTCCACGTCCTACTGATGGGCATCGTTATAGTCTTTCGGTGGTCTCTGAATTAGCTGCTTTGGTTGTTGGTGATTTCTCTATTCAGACTTCTAGATTTGATGTTATTGTTCAAGCACACGGTGGCCAGTTTAGTCATATCTCACCCGTGCATCCGGCTTTGATGGCTTTACGTATCCATTGCTCTTTCCTTATGGTCAAAAGGGTTTTCATCTGGGTATCAAATTGAGAGAAGTTGATGGTCATTGTCCAGGAGGCCGTGAAGATGCTTCGATGTTGGAATTCTATTGCTACGAATGTCACTATCGTGTTGGTGAACCAAATCCTTACACATGCTGTGGAAGACTTTCGGATCAGCTAGATGTTAATGCGTACTCATGTATTGAAGCGAGTCGCTTATCCTTTCTTTTTTTCAATCAAGATAGACTTAGGTCTGAAACTTATCAGGGCATATCGGATGCTGTTTATAGAGGAAATAATTTAGGAAAGGATGTTGGCGTAAAAACTGTTTTACCATCGAGTTTTACTGGTGGAAAAAGATATATGATTCAGAATTATCATGATTCAATGGCGATTTGCCGAGCCTATGGTGCGCCCCAACTATTCATTACTTTCACCTGTAATGCCAAATGGCCAGAAATAGCCGAGGCGCTCCGCTTTGAGCCAGGCCAGAGAGCACATGATCGGCCTGATATGATTACACGTGTGTATCATATGAAATTAAGCGAATTCATAGCTGATATTAAAGATGGGACTATGTTTGGCCCTATACGTGCAGGTTATGATTTTTTAGTGCTTTGTTTCCCTATCTATGTTCTTCGTTCATGGTTCATTTGCTTAGATTTATAATTCTTTTCTTTGTGCATTGCAGTTGTTTATACTATAGAATTCCAAAAGAGAGGTCTTCCACATGCTCATATACTTGTATGGCTATCCATGCAAGAGAGAGATCCTACGCCTTCCTTTATTGATAGCTTTATTTCTGCTGAGCTGCCCGATATTGCATCTAATCCATTAGGCTTTGCTCTTGTGGAAGAGTTCATGATCCATGGCCCTTGCGGTGATCTGAACCCTAAATGTCCATGCATGAAGAATGGACGTTGTTCAAAAAGATATCCTAAATCATTTCATCCAGAGACAACAATTGACCGTGATGGATTCCCTGTTTATCGTCGACGTGATGATGGCAGATTTGTTGTTAAGCACGGAATCAAACTTGATAATAGATGGGTGGTCCCTCATAACCTACATTGCCTAATGAAATATCAGGCTCATATAAATGTTGAATGGTGCAATAGGACATACCTTGTGAAATATCTATTCAAGTACATCACAAAGGGCCATGATTTTGTCACTATGGCTCTAGAAACTATCAATAAAGAGAACAATACAGCTTCTACTCCTCTAGACACATCCAGGGATTCCGCAACTCACAGATCCTTTCCTGCCAAGGATACAAGCTGCTTTCCCCCAAAAAACGTTGATGATATTGATTGCCTTGCCACTTCGAGTTCACTTTCCCAACCCGAGTCCTCTAGCTCACATCAAATGGATTCAGGAATTGATGAAATCGCTGAATATATTAAGTCACGGTACCTATCCTCATGTGAAGCAAATTGGAGAATATTTGGATTCGAAATACACGGTAGGGTGCCATCTGTGGAGCGATTGTTTGTACACATGCCGGGCATGCATGTGCTCACATATCACGAGGAAGCTGATCTAGATGCTATTATAGAAGATCCTGATTCAAGTAGAACTATGTTGACTGAGTGGTTTACTGCTAACCAAAGATCAATTGCTGCTAGAGAACTAACATATTGTGAATTCCCTATGAAATGGACGTGGGATGCTAGCCGAAAAATATGGTCTCCAAGGAAGAGAGGGACCAAGTTAGGTAGATTACGTCATATCCATCCTGGTTCTGGCGAAGGTTTTTATTTGCGGATGTTACTCATGGTTGTACGTGGTGCTTTGTGCTATGAAGATATTCGCACATATCAAGGTATTGTCCATAGCACTTACCGTAAAGCTTGTCAGGCACGTGGCTTGGTTGGAGATGATACTGAGTGGGCCGCCTTATTTGATGAAGGAATTACATGGGCAACTGCATATCAATTAAGGAATTTATTTATCACAGTATTAGTCTATTCTCATGTTAGTGATCCTCATTCATTGTTTAAGAAATATTGGAAGTACATGGCTGATGACATGGCCTACAAAATTTGTAATGAACTAGGGAAAAAAAACTATGTCATTCCTGACATTGTGCTACAGAACAAACTATTGCATGAGTTAGATGCTATGTTCTCCAGCAACGGTCTGTCCATGTCATCGTATAACCTTCCATCACTACCGGATACCACAGATCATGATATTTCTAACAGACTTATTCTTGAAGAATTGTCCTATGATAGAGAAGAGCTATGTGAGCAAGCTGATTCTATGTATAGACAGCTAAATAGTGAGCAACATTGTATATATGACACTGTAATGTCTAAACTTCTAAACAATGAGAAGTGCCTGATCTTTGTCTCTGGTCATGGAGGAACCGGCAAAACATTTCTATGGAAAGCTATCATTGCAAAATTAAGATCTCAAGGACATATAGTGCTAGCTGTAGCGTCATCTGGAGTAGCTGCTTTGTTATTACCTAGAGGCCGAACTGCTCATTCTAGATTTCGTATTCCATTGGATATCCATGACAGAAGCGTGTGCAATATATGACATGGAACTGCTCTTGGAGAATTAATTGCAAGGTCTGCTTTGCTTCTATGGGATGAAGTTCTGATGACTCATAGGCTATGTTTTGAGGCTCTCGACCGGTCTCTACGTGATATCCTTTCCATAGATGTTCCAGTTAATGCTGATAAACCATTTGGTGGGAAACCACTATTGTTAGGTGGTGATTTTAGACAAGTTCTTCCTATTGTTGAAGGTGGAACATGGGCAGATATTATTAAAGCTTCTATTGTTAGATCACCACTTTGGAAATTTGTCGATGTCATGTCCTTAACAACAAATATGCGATTGCTTGAACCTTCTTTATCTCCAAAGGGCAAAGAGGATATGCATACATTCGCACGATGGGTCCTTGATGTTGGAGAAGGTTGTATCCCAGCCTATACCCACTTGGGTAGTTCAGATCGTTCATGGATAAAAATACCCGATGATCTAATATTGAGACCCGAAGGAGACAAGATCGCTGCAATAGTTGATTTTGTGTACTGTGATTTCCTTAACAACTTTAACGATCCTTTGTATTTGGCACGACGAGCTATTGTTTGCCCTATCAACTCTATTGTTGATGAATTGAATGCTTATATGTGTCGGTGTTTCGAGAACCGGCAAGTAAATTTGTAAGTCTAGAGGGGCCGCGCGCTCCCGTTCCCGGTCCAAGATATATACTGGTTCGGGCTGAACGTCCCTACTCCAGTTCGTGAGGTGGTTGTGTATTATTGCCGATACTGGTGGATTTGCCGAGTTACAAGCGAGGGCTGAGCTCGAGCTCTGAGCGCCTCGTATCTGAGGGGTACCGATGAAACAGTCACGAGGACTCGGAGCGATGGGCGCGTCCGAGCTCTCGATGGAACGGGCTCTGTTTGTGCGTGCTATGTTCGACTTTCTACGCCCCCCTGCTCCGAAGGGCCGAGCTTCCCCTTATATAGCCCGGGGAAACAAGTTACACGGGAGCAGGTGAAGAAAAAAAAGGATGGGGTTCCCTACGCCTAGGTGTTCAGTCTTCCGCCTCGGTGTCTGGTCGCTGGACTTGACCTCTGACGGGTAGTTGTACGTCTCATATTGGGTTGGTGGAGATGCAGAGCGATGGTGCGGTCCATTCCTCCGGAAGCGGCGTACACGCCCTCTGCTTGGCGTAGTCGGCGGCGTCGGGAAGCGTCGATCTTGAGGGAACCGTCTTGGGAAGGTGCGTGACCTCCCATCTCTGTTCGGTCATGATGAGCTGCTGCATCAGCTATGTAGGTGACCAGGATAGAGGCTCGTCTCTGATGATTTGACATCTGATTTTTGGTGGAGATGGCCGGAACTCGCCCGGGGTTCCCGGTCGGTCCGACCCGTTGGTCGGGCTAGCCTCGGGTCGCCATCGCCGTAGTTTGTAGGGCGCTTCGACACAGAAGGCGTGGTCGGTACGCCTCGAAGTCGGCAGGTCGGGAACCAGGCGTCCTTGTGCGGGCCGGTCGGTTGACCCTCCGATCGCTTCAAGTGCTGCTCGGTGGGTGCCCGACTTGCAATGTTGATCGGGCTATCCTTTGGAGTCGGCTTGATCGGAGGCCATGGGCCTCCGAGCTTTAGGCACAGTGGCGGCCCATATGCTTTTCCTGGGCCGCTGGGGATACCTATGCCTTGGGTATCCGTCAATAGCCCCCGAGCCCCCGGGCTGGTCGGAGAGCTGGTCGGGGGTTCACCCCGGTCGACGGATGCCGGCCAAGCATGCCGCTTCGGCGTGGCCGGATCTCTGACCGGCTGCTACGATTTTTGAAGTCCGACCGATCAGGTTTGGTCCGCTCTGCCCGGGTGCGCGTGAGCGCATCCGGTGGATGGAAACCCGAGCCCCGGCGGATCGGAGAGCGGTCGAGGTTTACCTTGCGTCTGGGCGGCGGTTGGTGGATTCGAGCTCTTGGTCGAAATCGCCCAAGTGCCTGCCGGCGCATCCAATCGGATGGAGGCGGCTGCCTCGGTCGTCGATGCTCGACCAAACGGGTTGGTCGGCTTTGCGGGTGTCTTGTGGCGCATCCGGTGGATGGAACCCCAAGCCCCGGCGGTTGGGCCGGTCGGGTTTCAGCGTATGGGCGGCCGTTTTGGGTCGCGGTCCCGATGTACCTGCAAGGCTTGTGTTCCGCCAGAGTCAGACATTAGCGTCCGTCCCGTGCTCTCGTTGAGCTAAGGCGGTTGTTGCGTTTCCCACGGATACGCCCCGTCCGCAGGTGTGGGACCTGGAGGGGGTGAGCTAGCGCGCGTTTGCCATGCGTCGGCTTGAACGCCGTGCTCGTGCGAGCTGATGGCGGGTTCGTCCGAGTGGGCCCTGGTGGCTTCCCAAAGGGAGAGCCATTTCCGAGCGGACGTTATCCCGGCGTGGGCGTCCGACCCTCTGGGGGCGACCCATGAGAACCTTTCTTTACTCGATCCCGTGTCGGACCCCAGGTCGTCCGCCGACCCGGCGCGGTGGCCGCCACCGTCGGCAGGTTCCGCGGTGAAGTGTGAAGTATGGTCTCGGACATGATTCAAGGTGATTGGGTCGTTCGCCGACCCAACTAGAGGCCCGCTGGGAGCTCACCTTATCCTCGCCCCTTTGCGTTTCCCACGGATACGCCCCGTCCGCAGGTGTGGGACCTGGAGGGGGTGAGCTAGCGCGTGTTTGCCATGCGTTGGCTTGAACGTCGTGCTCGTGTGACCTAATAGCGGGCTTGTCCGAGTGGGCCCTGGTGGCTTCCCCATGGGGAGAGCCATTTCCGAGCGGACGTTATCCCGGCGTGGGCGTCCGACCCTCTGGGGGCGACCCATGAGAACCTTTCTTTACTCGATCCCGTGTCGGACCCCAGGTCGTCCGCCGACGGCGCATTGGCTGCCACCGTCGGCGGGTTCAGCGGGTGAGTGTGAAGTATGGTCTCGGACACGATTCAAGGTGATTGGGTCGTCCGCCGACCCAACTAGAGGCCCGCGGGGAGCTCACCTTATCCTCGTCCCTCGCTCGATTTTTCGCTCGGGGCGGCGTATAAATCCACTTGGTGGTTTGGGCGTTCGGAGCCCGCAACGCTTGGTCGAGCCCCGAGCGTAAGTTGCTAAGCCCTTTCGTGGCTTTCATTTGTTGCTAGGCGGCGTTTCCAATCTGGGAGCGAGGCCCGAGGAGTCGTGGGTTGCTCTGCCCAAGGTGAGGCCTTCTCGCCTGGCCGACGTCCTGTCAGGGATTAAATGCAGGGGCAATCGAAAATCGAGACGGCGTACCTCTTGGACCGTCGCGACGGTTAGAGAACTCGCGCCACCCGTTTCTCCGTGGTCTTGCTTGTCCGCTTGACGCTGTCATTTGGTGTCCGATGCGCTCTTTATAAACCCGAGGGGGAGCCGCCGGGGCGGATTCTTCCGCGCTGCTCTGTTTTCCGCTGCGAAAGAAAGAAGATGAGGGTGATAGTGAGAGAAATCGAAACTCGGGGAGAGGGTTCTTTGTCTCAGCCTTTCTTCCGTTCGCCGGTCCTGCTCTTTCGGAGATGCCGTGGCCGGAGTGCTCCGTCCTTCCCGCCCGTGCTCTCGGCCTGGAGAAGAAGCGGTTCCTTCCCTCGCACGACGTGTCCCGGTGGAGGGTGCCGACGGGGGCCGCGGTTCCGGAGCCAGGCGACGACGAGATTGTCGTACCCGCGTTCTTCTTTGAGCGTGGGTTCGGGCTTCCCCTTCACCCATTCATCCGCGGGCTCCTTCACTCCTACAAGGTGGAGGTGCATCACCTGAATCCCCACGGCGTGCTTCATATAGCGATTTTCATCACGTTGTGCGAGGCCTTTCTGGGGATTGAGCCTCATTGGGCCCTCTGGAGGTATTTCTTCCAGATGCGGCCGCTGAAGGAGAAGTCGGCGGCGGGCGCACTGCTGGCGCCAATCGGCGGCGCCGCCCTCCAAATGCGTTCTCACCGGGCGGCGGAGTACATCGACATGAAGCTGCCTACGTCGAATCGGGGATGGCATTCCGAGTGGTTCTACGTTCGGAATGTGAGAAACAGCGCCCCGGCCTTCACCGGAAGGAATCCGGAGGCGGTGCCCGAGTGGAGCTGGGGGGCCGATCCTCGAGCGACTTGTGGCTCTGAGGAGGCGAGGCCTGACGGGCGACGTCGTCGTTCGCTCGTTTATGGCGAGACGCGTGCAGCCCCTCATGGACAGGCCTCACCCGATGTTTGAGTATGAAGGAGTGTCAGATCCCATGAGGATGGACCGCTCGGACCTCCCCGCATCAGAGGTCGAGGCTCGGGTGTCCACCGTCTTGGCTGCGAGGGACACGGTGGCGTCAGGCGGCGCTCCCGAGCCCTTTTCCGCGGAAAACCCCCCAAATTTGGTACTGGGCGGCTCCCCTGTCCTTCCCGGCGTCCTTTGTCTCGATCTCGCGTGCTTTGGCTTGAATTGTGTCTTTACACCCTGCAGGGCCTAGGCGAGCATCTTCCGGCGTTCTTTGCCGGGAGAAAGGCGAGCGGACATAAAAAGCAGCTGCGAGAATCCACCGGAAGGCGTAGGGAAGGAAGGAGGAGGGAAAAAAAGGAAGAGCAGCTTGGCGGGGCAGCGTGGCTGTGATGTGTCGAGTCGACCGCCCTCTCCTTGGTCGGCGCGGGGTCATCCTCGGCGATGGCGAGACCCGGCGACCTATCTGGCGCATGACTTGGTGCCGTGGCGCGACGACTGGTGGAGGCGTCGGCGGAGGCCACCGTCGAGGTGCCCCGAGCGGAGACCCCTCCGGTGGAGGTGCCTCCGGAAGAACGGGGGGATGGCTCATCTCCACCGGGGAGGCCGACGAAGAGAGCGCGGTTACTCAGCACCCGCTCAACGCGGTTAGTCTTGTTTGGTTTTTTTGTAGGCGTCGATTTTGCTCGAGCCGCTTCTGATCGACCTTCGTCCTCAGGGATTTCACGGGGGAGAGCTTGACGGAGGCAGCGGGTCCGCCGTCGGGACCGGCGCCGGTACTCCTATCGGCGGAAGCTGAGGATGCGCCAACCGGGCCAGAGCAAATAGCGGAGGCGGCGGCGTCAGCCACGCCCGTGTTCTTGGCGTCTGCGGGATCATCCATGGAGCGGTAGCGGCGACCGCAAGCCCAGCGGCCGTCGGCGGCCCGTCGCCCGGCAGGCGAGGCGATGAGGTGGGCTAAACCTGCGCCGCCCGATCATTTGAGTCTTCTTGCCGGAGAATCTGGCATTGGGCGGTGCATGTCGCCGCCGAAGGCGGTTAGGAAGAAGTCGTCGGCGGCGCCCGGCAATGGCCGTCGATCGCCGGCGGCGATAGCGAAAATCTGCCGTTGGCGCAGCTGCCGGGCGACCATGGGGGAACCCTTTCGGTCGTCCCGGTCCATCTTAGTCTGGCCGGGCGGCGACTCATCCGGCGAGCGTCATTCACGCTGGACGATGGGGCGAGCTCGGGATTGGGAATCCTGCGGAGAGAGTTCGGCGAGGCAAAGGCGAGGTGGACGGTTCGGTGAGCACAGGTCTCCTTCTCGAATCCTCGGCGAGGTCTTTGGGCCAGCCGTCATCGGAGGGATTGACTTGGCCGGCGTGGTAAGTCGTGTTCAAAGTTTCTCTGCCCTTTCGAATTTTGTCGGATCTTGTTGTGATGTGTTGGCTGGTCGCGCTGCTCTGCGGAGCTTCGGAAGGTAAGTCCGGGTTCGCCGTCGCTTTGCCGATCGGAGGACGGCTACGGAAAAGGACCGCGACCAAATGGGCTTCGAGTTGCATGAGGCTCGGGAAGCCGTGGCGTGCGCCTTGGATCGAGGCAAGGGAGGCCCTTGAGCGATGAATGAGATCGCCGATGTCTTGCGGGGAGGCGCCCGGTCGAGCGGTCTTTGAGGGCGAAGGTGTCGAGCTTGAAACCCTCTGGAGGAGGCTCATAGCCTTCGGGACACCGCCCTTGATGAGGCGGCTGTGGCGAGGAAGTCCGATGAGGAGACCGAGGAAGGCTCAAGCTCGGCGGACGCCTCGGCGTGAGGGATCGGCTTCGGGTTAATTTTGGAGGCGCGTTGTGGGGCGCCTTTTGATTTTTCTTCAATCTTGAGTTGCGAGAAGAACCTCGGCGAGGTCGCGAGGCGGAGATTGGCGGTGGAGGACGACGCGTGGCGAGGCGGTGGCTCGGGCCGACGGCCTGCGGCGGAGGTCGGCCAGGCCGAGCTGGCCGCTGAGTTGACGACCTTGGGGAGGGTCGGCCGGGCTGTCTGCGACCGAGTGCTCGGGGCTGCACGGGGTACAAGTTCGCACCGTAAAGGAAGGCTCGTGTCTTGAACACGCCGAGAAGTCGGTGAGCGCAAGTGCTGCCCTGGGAGCCACTTCTGCGCTCGTCAGCACCATGTCCTTTTATGACGGTCTCAACCTGGACAACATCAGCAGCGGGATCGCCAGGAACCGGACCGACGAGGAGGTCGATCGCTTCGCACTCCAAGTCGAGCCGCATGCCCGAGCGATCGCCGATCGGATATCGCCGCAGAGCGTCCTCCACGGGGAATACGAATGATGTTAGGCATTATTATTTTTTTGAAGATGTAAAAAAAACTTTGATATGTGATGAGTTGGGGTTCGCTTTTATGTTTACTCGCGAGTTTGAGCTGCTCCTTCGAGCTTTCTTGTCTTGGTGGTCGCTTCGATGACCGTAGCCCCGAAAGCGCCGGGGTTTTTAGGCGTGAGGTGTGTCTGATTATCCGAGGGAAGCGCGAAGGAGGTGCCAACGAACCCTGGGGTCGGAAGGAGTCCATTCACGTTCTATGCATGAGAGGAGTGACCCTGGCCCACTTGTAGCTTGTGCCGCACGGATAGCCCCTGCCGCGAAGCACTACTTGAAACCCGAGCCACTGGGGCGTAGGCCGTAGCGCTTGGGTCAGACGGGTCACTGTTAGGGAAAGTCGAGTGGTCAGTCGGGCCATCGACCCGCACGAGTGTGAGTGACGTCGAAAAAGCGTCCATTCACATTTTAGGCAGGAGCGGAGTGTCTCCGACTGACTTGTGGCTCGCGCCGCACGGGTACCCCCTACCGCGAGGCGCTACTTCGAAACCGTAGCCGCCGGGGCGTAGGCCGTAACGCTCGAGTCGGACGGGTCACCGTTAGGGGAAGCCGAGTGGTCAGTCGGGCTACCGACCCGCGCGAATGTGAATGACGTCACTCCCGAGCCCCTGAGCGATGCGTGGAGACCAAGCTATGGTCGGCACGCATTGCTGGATTTCGAAATAAGCGTAAAGGGGACCAAGGGTCAAGTGACTTATCTTTTTGGTCCGGCGGTCGTGCGGCTTACTTGTGTTTGGCGCGAGTTCTGAAACTATCCGTGTAGCCAATCCTTTGCGCGAAAACCGAAGGGCCACGCCGTCTCAGCGCGAAGCGGCGTCTTTGTGCGTTCGCGTCGTCTCGTTGGCATTTAATGCGGAGTGGGATTTTAATGACCATCATTTTGCTGCATCGGCCCGCGGGCGTGTCAGGAGGCGCTGCGGGGCAAACGAGGCGACGGTGGTTTCGGGCGCCCCATTTCGCCCTTATAAATACGGAATACGAGGGGGAAGCGGTAATCACTCCCAGCCTTGGCGTCTGTTTTTCCTTGCCTTCTTCGTTTTCCAAGCCCGTTCCCGGAGGAGCTTCTTGAAAGCGTGATGGCGAGTGGCGGTGGCGATGACAGGAGGGCTGGTAAGCGAGTGGCGGAGGTGGGTCCTGTGGGTTCGCCCTCCAAGAAACCTCGGACGGAGGGAGGCTCTTCTGCAGCGGCGGCGGGGGGCGGGCTCGACCTGCCCTCGCCAAGGTTCTATATCTGGAACCCTCGCCATGGGTAAGTCTCCTCCTGGTTGTTTTGGCGGATCTTGGGGTTTTAAGCGGCGTCCGTCTTAGGCCTTGCTTCCTCTGGTCGACCAGCCCGGAGGGTGCTGGCATGGCCGTGGCCAAGACCAGGCTACTGCTCGTGATGAAAGTGGTCTCCACAGGAGGAGGCGGGCGGCCAAGATGGTGGACGCCTTGTGCGATCGCCTGCCGCCCGGTTTCCCAAATGTCGTCCTCTGCCGCGCTTGAGGTGGAGGCGGCGCGGCACAGGGCGTGGGTCCAGCCCGAGGCCGAGGCGGCAACTCGGCGATTCGCGTCGAGGTCAGCCGAGATGGAGGTGGCCCGTCTGTGAGAGGATTTCGAGTCCACGCTCGCGGTTCTCCTCTCCATGCTCCACCCTGCCTATGAGAGCATGGGCAGGGGCCTGAGGCCGCTAGGGGTGCGGCTGGCCAGAGCGGTGCAGCCATCAGGCCTTGAAGATGCCTTCGGCCTTACGCGGGCGGCCGAGGCATTGGAGGGCCTGCCCCAGGCTCTCGAGGAACGCTCCGCTCGTGAAGGGCGGAGGGTCGCAGCTCTGACGGTGGAGTACATCTTTGGCGTCTTTGCGCCCGGCAGGTTTCCTTCGACCGGTGACCATTGTCTCCGGATCAAAGCGGCCCGGCCCAGCCGGGCGAAGTGCGGGAGGCGGCGGAGATTTGGCGGGCTACAGACTGGAGGTCTCGGACGACGAGGCCGAGGTGAGCGGGAACTCCGGGGAGGACGTCGAGGATGACGCCTTCTTGCCCCAGATCGCCAAAGTGCACAGCGCTTCGCCCTCGAACTTCGCCCGGCAGGCGAGGCATCTCCGGCGCCGAGGAGCCACCTTCTGTCTTCGTGCTCCGACCCGCCGTTTTGCAGATTTTTGCACTCTTTTCTGCTCTAGGATTAGCATAAGCTGTATGCTTTTGATGTTTCCTCGCTTGTAATGCATGCTTCGCGCTTCTGATGAAATACAATGTATCCTTCGGAAGCTTTTGTCGCGCTTAATGTTTCAGTCTTCGCGTTTCTTTCCCTTGTCGAATGCCTGCTTACTGTTGATTGCTTGCGAAAGATCGCTGGGTAGTAGCCGAGTCGAAGTGGTTCCTTCAAGGGGACGGCTTTAGGTCGGTCTGGGCGCTACGTAATGGGATTACGTAGATTAGAGCCCGGAATGAGTTCATACGTCGGGCTTGTCAGCCGATAGGGGCCGCGGATAAGAATAAGTCTCGAGGAAAAATTGCCCCGACCCTTCGATATTCCAGGCGTTTGAAACAACGTTACCATCGGCGTCTCTGAGACGGTAGGTACCGGGCCGGATTACCTCCACAATGGTGTAGGGGCCTTCCCACGGAGGTGAAAGCTTGTGCCTGCCAACGTTGGATTGAACTTGGCGTAGAACCAAGTCGCCTATGTTGAAGGCTCGGCCACGGATCTGGCGACTCTGATAGCGCCGCAGGGTCTGCTGATACTTGGCCGATCGGAGGACAGCGACGTCGCGCACCTCGTCGAGCTGGTCGACGGCGTCTTGTTGCGAGTCGAGCCCCTGGGCTTCGTCGAAGGTTTGCAGTCTTGGAGCTCCGTATTCGTCGCCGGCGGGGCAGATTGGCTTGCACCAACACCGTGAAGAATGGCGTAAATCCAGTCGACCGGGTCGGTGTGGTCCGCAGACTCCAAAGGACGGAGGGCAGTTCGGCTGCCCACCGTCCCGCTGATTTCTTCAACCGATCGAAGATCCGCGGCTTGAGCCCCTAAAGGATCATGCCGTTCGCCCTCTCGGCTTGACCGTTGGTCTGCGGGTGGGCCACGGCCGCCCAATCGATGCGAATGTTGAAGTCGTTGCAGAATTCGAGAAATTCTTTCCCCGTAAACTGCGTGCCATTGTCGGTGATGATGGAGTTCGGGACCCCAAATCGGTAGACGATGCCGCGGAAGAAGTCGGCCGCTTGCGCGGACGTGATGGTGGCGACGGGCTTCGCCTCTATCCACTTGGTGAACTTGTCCACCGTGACAAAGAGGTGAGTGAGGCCCCCGGGCGCCTTTCTGAAAGGTCCGAGCAGATCGAGTCCCCAGACCGCAAATGGCCACGTGATGGGGATGCCCCGAGGGCTTGAGCCGAAGGTGTGTGCAGCGGGTAAAAATTGGCACCCGCGCAGTGCGAACAATTTGTTTTGCGTCGCCACGCAGCGGTTGGCGAAGAGAAACCTTGACGGAAGGCCTTCCCCACGAGGGACCGTGGTGCCGCGTGATGACCGCACACCCCCCATGGATGTCGAGCAGCAGCTGCTTGCCTTGGTCGGTCAGGATGCACTTCTGGAGAACCCCGGAGGGACTCCTCTTGTAAAGGTCTCCGCCGACCAAGGCGAAAGACTTCGCTCGCCGAGCGAGGCGCCGAGCCTCGGTCGGGTCTGGGGGGAGCGATCCGTCCGTTAGGCGCTCAACGAAGGGCTTCTCTCGCCGGATTCATTGTCAAGACACTTTGGCCGACCAGACGGTCTGCCGACCGGCTGATTGGTGGTTGGTCGGCCGAGCCGGGCGGGCCGACCGCCCGCTCGGCCACCGAGTCCAGTCGGATGGACGGTCGGTGAAGGTCGTGGACGAATATGCCGGATGGGATCGGCCCCTTGGCGGAGGCAAGGTTGGCAAGGTAGTCGGCCTCGCAGTTGTAGCGTCGGTAGCTGTGGTGGAGCTCGAACCCCTTAAACTTCTCCTCAAGTTTGCGTACCTCCCGGCAGTACGCCGCCATGCGGGGATCTCGGGGCTCCGAGGTCTTCATGACTTGGTCGACCACCAGCTTGGAGTCACCGTGCACATAAAGCACCGTACGCCGAGGTCGGCGGCGATCCGGAGACCGTTGATGAGGGCTTTCAGATCGGCGACGTTGTTCAGAAGGCCAAGAACAAACGGACGGCATATTGGAGTTTGTTGCCGAGCGGGGAAATGATAACGATTCCGGCACCCGCCCCGTTCTTGGTGTAGGACCCATCGAAGTACATCGCCCGAAGACGGGGTCTTCAAGGATCTGGGCGCTGAGCTTCGGCCCACTCAAGAAAAGTTCGCAAGGGCTTGCGATTTGATCGCCGTCCTGGGGACGAACGAGATGTCAAGGCCGCTGAGCTCGAGTGCCCACTTGGCTATCCTCCCCGAGGCGTCGCGGTTGCGGATGATCTCGCCTAGCGGCGAAGAAGTCACCACGGAGACGGGATGCTGGCCGAAGTAGTGGATCAGTTTCCTCTTGGCGATTAGCACCGCGTAGAGTAACTTCTGCACTTGCGGATAACGGGCTTTGGACTCCGTGAGTACTTCACTGATGAAGTAGACCGGTCGCTGCACCTTGAGGGCACGTCCTTCTTCCGCCCGCTCGACGACGAGTGCCGCACTTACGACCTGGGTCGTGGCAGCAATGTAGAGGAACAGAGGTTCGCATGGTGCCGGCGCAGTCAAGACCGGGGGTGACGTCAGGAAGGCCTTCAGTCGGTCGAGGCTTCGAGCTTCTGCGTCCAACCGGCGCGGTCGGACTTCTGAGCGGCTTGTAAGCGGCATCTCGCTCCACCGAGGCGGGACACGAAACGGCTCAAGGCCGCGAGACATCCTGTTAGCTTCTGGACACCCTTTAGGTCGGCGATCGGGCCCATCTTCATGATTGCGGAGATCTTCACCGGGTTGGCCTCGATGCCGCGCTCGGAGATGATGAATCCAAGAAGCTTCCCTTTAGGGACCCCGAAAACACACTTTTCGGGGTTGAGTTTTATGCGAAACCGTCGGAGGTTCGCAAAAGTTTCTTCGAGGTCGGCGACGAGGTCACCGGCCTTCTCGGTTTTGACGACGATGTCGTCCACGTACACCTCGATGTTACGGCCGATTTGGTCATCAAAACAAGCGTACATACACCGCTGGTATGTAGCACCCGCGTTTTTCAGACCAAAGGGCATCGTTACGTAACAAAACGAGCCGAACGGGGCGATGAAAGAAGTCGCGAGCTGGTCGGACTCTTTCATCGGGATCTGGTGATAGCCTGAGTAGGCGTCCAAGAAGGAGAGCGACTCACACGATGACTTGGTCGATCCGGGGCAAAGGAAAATGGTCCTTGGGACATGCCTTATTCAGGCTCGTGTAATCAACACACATCCTCTATTGCCCGGATTTCTTTTTTACAAGGACAGGGTTGGCAAGCCACTCGGGGTGGCGTACCTCTTTTATGAACCCTGCTTCCAAAAGTTTGGCTACCTCTTCCCCTATGAGCCTGCGCTTTTCTTCATCGAAGCGGCGCAGGCGTTGGGCGACCGGCCTTGCGCCGGGTCGGATATTCAGGGTGTGCTCGGCGACTTCCCTTGGGATGCTCGGCATGTCGGAGGTCTTCCATGCGAAGACATCCCGATTTGCCTGGAGGAAATCGACGAGCGCGCTTTCCTATTTGGCGGGGAGGGTGGACCCTACCCGCACGGTCTTGGCCAGGTCTTCAGGATCGATTGCGATCCCCTTCGTGTCCTCCGCGGACTCGAAGGACCCAAGCCCCGACTTGCTAGAGCCGGGGACGGACTCGGAGGCTTGCCTCCGGTAGTTGTCGAGTTCGGCGGACGCAATGACCGCCGGCCAACAAGCTCGCTTCCGCTCATTTCTTGAAAGCGAGCTGGAAGGATGAGGCTACGATAATGACACCCCGTGGCCCTGGAATCTTCAACTTCAGGTATGTATAGTTGGGGATCGCCATGAACTTAGCGTAACATGGTCTCCCCAAGATGGCGTGGTAGGAGCCCGCGAACCCCACAACCTCAAAGGTGAGGTTTTCGGTGCGGAAATTCTCGGGTCCCCCAAAGGTAACGGGCAGATCGACCTGCCCGAGAGGGTAGGCCTGCTGGCCTGGGATGACGCCGTGGAAAGGCGCCTTACTTGGTCGCAGGGTCGAGCGAGGGAATCCAAGGGCGTCGAGCGTCTCAACATACATGATGTTGAGGCCGCTGCCACCGTCCATGAGCACCTTGGTGAGGCGCTTCGACCCCACAATGGGGTCGACGACGAGCGGGTACCTCCCCGTGTGCGGGATGTGGTCAGGGTGGTCCGTCCGATCAAAGGTGATCGGGGACTCTGACCACCGGAGGTACTTTGGGACCGCGGGGGTCACCGTGTGCACCTCGCGGTAGGCAAGCTTCTGCCGCCGCTTATCGGCGTAGCTCTCCGGTCCTCCGAAGATCATGAGGCATCCGTCGGGCTCTGGGAACCCGCCGTCTGCCTTTTCCTCCCCGACCTCCGGCGTCGGGTCATGCTTCTTTTCTTTACCCCGCGGCTGCGTGGGGTTTCCGGAGAGAAAGCACCTCAGGACTTCGCAGTCCCGATACTTATACTTGACGGGGTACCCGTGATTCGGACACGGGCTTTCCATCAACTTTTCGAAGTGGTCGGAGGCCTACCGAGCCTGTTGCTTGTCGGGCGGGCGGCGTCTAACCATGTGTCGTCCTCGCAGCTCGCTTCCTTCCGCCTTCGCTTGCCTGGGCGACGGAGGAGCGGCGAGTGCTCGGGCCGGACTCTCGTTTGGCCTTCCCTTTGTCGAAGATGGCCCCCACGGCCTCCTCACCGGAGGCGTGGTTGGTAGCAATGTCGAGCAGCTCCTTGGTGGTCCTTGGTTTGACGCAACCCAACTTGTGGACCAAGGCTCTGCATGTAGTGCCGTATATGAACGCCCCGACGACGTCGGTGTCGCTGATGTCGGGGAGCTCATTACACTGTTGGGAGAAACGCCGGATATAGTCGCGGAGCGTTTCTCCTGGCTGCTGCTTGCAACTTTTAAGGTCCCAGGAGTTCCTGTGGCGCTTTGTGGGTGCCTCGAAATTTCCGACGTAGACATTCTTCAAGTCGGCCTGATTCTTAATGGTTCCCGGTAAGTGGTATCGAGCCAAGCTCGAGCCGAGTCCGCCAGGTAAATGGGGAGGTACTGAATGATAAAAAGATCATTAGTAGCTCTGCTGCCCTCGGCGGCGAGCCGCAGATCTTCTAGCCAAACACCGGGTTCGCTGTTCTATGTATTTGGCTATGTTAATCTGCTTTCTGAACGCAGGGGGAAATCCGCCTGACGATCTCCTGAGATACGCCCGGGTCCTGCCTTCCAGGCTAGGGCTGGTCATGGGCGCGCGCAGCCGCTGCCGACCACCAAGGGCGGGCCCGCTGCCGCCGCTCTTCTCACGAGGGTGTCGCAGAGTCGTGGCGATGCTCGAGAGGTCGGGCGCCGGAGTGTAGGAGGCCTGGGTCGCTCCAAGCTGGCGGCTCCTGCCGGGCCAGTGGCGAGTCCGGCTTTGTGGGTCTGAATGAGACCTCGGTGACGAGTGCCGAGGCGGTGCGGCTGGTGACGGCAAGATGCTCTACCTCTGGAGGTGCCGGTAGGTAGCCTCGCCTCGAGCCTCGTTCGGCTCGTGGATGCCGCGAGCAAATCGCGCACCGAGGCGAAATTTTGGCTAGGAAGGGGGAAACACGGGGCAACAAGCGGCTCTTCCGCCAGTTGCTGGTGCACCTGCGGGGGCGCGAGTTGGCTCGGCCCCGGTGGGTCGACCCTCGCCTTGCCGAGTTCGGCTACTCATGCCCCCAGCTCCTGCTACCGGTGAAGCTCGTGGCGGCGGATTTGGGGAAGCCCGAGCTGCTCGTGCTGATGGCCCACCTCTGGCGCTTCGGAGCGCCGATGATGGGCCTCTTGGCTCGGGACGTAGCGGTCGGCTGGTCGCTCACGCCAGCCACGTTGCACTCGCGGGAGTATGGTTCCTCCGAGGCTTGCTCCGCGCTAGAGCCGGAGTCGCCATCGGAGGAGCTCTCCAATATTTCGTGGATGGAGGCCGGCGCGTAGCCGGCCATTGCCACGAAATGCAAGCCTGCGGGAGGCGGTGGCGCCGCCCACTTGGGCGCGCGTGTACTCCCGCCGGTGGCGGTGCTGCGCGCGGTGGGTGTCGGCATCGAAGACGGCGCGGGGCCTCGAGCCGGAGGTTGTCGAGGACGTGGACGACGAGGTCCAGCGGCAGCCAGGGGCTGGCTCGAGCGCTTGGCGGAGCCGGTCGAGCTCTCTGCCCGTGGTGACGACGAAGTCGAAGAGCAGGCGGATTCGGCTCGGCGCAGCGCTACCGTTGCCGGGCGGAAGAGGCCATCAGGGAGACAAATGGGAATCCGGAGATGCCGAAGACGCGCGAGGCCCGTGACTGGGCGCGCTAACCGCTTGTTTCGAGAACCGCAAGTAAATTTAGGTGTCTATAGGGGCAAGCGCTCCGCTCCACTGAATGGTTAGACCAAAGGAAAGGGGGTCCAAGATATATACTGGTTCGGGCTGAACGTCCCTACTCCAGTTCATGAGGTGGTTGTGTATTATTGCCGATACTAGTGGATTTGCCGAGTTACAAGCGAGGGCTGAGCTCGAGCTCTGAGCGCCTCGTATACAGGGGTCGGCTGGGATGGCAGCCAGTGCGAGGGACTCGGAGCGATGGGCGCGTCCGAGCTCTCGATGGAACGGGCTCTGTTTGTGCGTGCTATGTTCGACTTTCTACGCCCCCCCTGCTCCGAAGGGCCGAGCTTCCCCTTATATAGCCCGGGGAAACAAGTTACACGGGAGCAGGTGAAGAAAAAAAAGGATGGGGTTCCCTATGCCTAGGTGTTCAGTCTTCCGCCTCGGTGTCTGGTCGCTGGACTTGACCTCTGACGGGTAGTTGTACGTCTCATATTGGGTTGGTGGAGACGCAGAGCGATGGTGCGGTCCATTCCTCCGGGAAATGGCGTACTCGCCTCTGCTGATCAGAGTCAGCGCCGACGCTTGAGCGCGATCTTCCGGGAACCGTCTTGGGAAGGTGCGTGACCTCCCATCTCTGTTCGGTCATGATGAGCTGCTGCATCAGCTATGTAGGTGACCAGGATAGAGGCTCGTCTCTGATGATTTGACGTCTGATTTTTGGTGGAGATGGCCGGAACTCGCTCGGGGTTCCCGGTCAGTCCGACCCGTTGGTCGGGCTAGCCTCGGGTCGCCATCGCCGTAGTTTGTAGGGCGCCCGACCAGAAGCGTGAGTCGGGTCTGCTTTCTCAAGCTCGGCTTGGTCGGGAACCAGCGCCCTTGTGTGGGTTTGGTTGACCCTCCGATCGCTTCAAGTGTCGCTTGGTGGGTACCCGACTTGCAATGTTGATCGGCTATCCTTGAGTTTGCTTGATCGGAGGCCATGGGCCTCCGAGCTTTAGTACGATGGGCCCATATGCTTTTCCCGGTCACTGGGATACCTATGCCTTGGGTATCCGTCAATATGCTTGCCAAATTACCGGGTAATGTTAGGGATTATTTAAGCTACGATACAATTGCTAATGCACAGGAACAATCTGCTGATATTGACATTTTATATCCACCTGAATTCCTCAATTCAATTGCCATAAGTAATTTTACACAACACAGATTATCTTTAAAGATTGGCGCTCCTGTTGTCCTTCTCAGAAATATTAATCAATCTCTTGGCCTATGTAATGGTACAAGACTTATAATAACAAGGCTTGGAGATCAAATCTTAGAAGCTAGAGTAGTGACTGGAACACATGTTGGTGATATGGTTTGCATACCACGTATTGTTCTTAATGGAACAAGCCCGAAATGGCCGTTCACCCTTCAATGACGGTAGTTTCCAATCAGGCTTTGCTATGCAATGACGATTAACAAATGTCAAGGCCAAACACTGAAAAGAGTTGGCATCTATTTAAGAAATCCGGTATTCACGCATGGACAACTCTATGTTGCTATTTCCAGAGCTACATCCAGACAAGGCTTAGCTATATTAATAGAGAATGAACACGGTGCACTTGATTCATTTATGAAAAATATTGTCTATCCTGAAATCCTATCATTTCTTTAGTCATGGCTGCGATATTCTTCCCTGTCACGTGGTATAGACTTCCTCCGTATATTCTTCTGTCTTTGTTCCTTCAATTCTTTAGTGCTACGCTTTATTCCACTACTGTAGATAGCACCGATCATTGTCTCTCCATTGGTATTCAAATGTTTGCTGTTTCTTCCTATTATTTATTTCAGATAGTCTATATGTTATCTGTAGTACATAACTATCTTATTTAGCTGTGCTGCTCTCCATATGACCTCTCTGATATTCGTTGGTTGCTCACTTGTTTCTATATTTTGCTCTTTATTCACTATTGTGGCCCTTATAGCTAACTTTAACTGATCGTTGTTCTTATTTCCAAATAACAACAAGTGCACCTGTGGTTCCTTTGTTTTTTGTCCTTAGTCCATCATGTCTTCTATTTATCAATATCCAAATATAGACTGTTATTTGCGCAGATGTATCCAAAAAAACGTTTAGTCATATTACTGGAGACTAAACATACCGCAGTCGTTTTCTTTGCTAAAAAATTATGTCTCCCATTAGATACATTCTTTTCTTTAGTATTTTCTATGCTGTAATTGTGGTATTACTTTTGAGTTCCTCCATTCATATACTTCAAGGTGTAGTGCTTCTGTATTTGTAGAAAAATGGTTCTGTATCAGAACTAACACAATTGGTATTTCTTTTTATTATCTAATTTGTGGATAGTTTATATTGACTGTACTACATTATTATGTTCTTTGTGTGCTCATATCTGTATATCATGTTTCTGATATACGATAGTTCTACATGTCTTCTACCCGTTTCATTTTGTTAAATCTTCTGATCTTCGTATGGCTTCAAATATTAACCACTCTTGTTTAGAAATAAAAATCAATACTGTGGTTTCTTTTATTTGTCTGCTCTCTGTGTCATATTATCTACGTACTCTATATAATTATGTTAGATATATAGCTTGAGCTACATACATCATGTATTATGTTCTTTGACTATTACCTATGCAGACTATTCCTTCCACTTATTATAACTTCACTTTATGTGGTGTTTTTTCAGCGTTATTCCATTTGCTCAGTAGGGAAATATCTATGTTTATATGTGAGTGATGAACATGAACGTGTATAGATCACGATTTGCACATTGTGTATTGTTTACTTTGTTAACACATTATATCACCTGTTATGCATTGGTAACTTATTTATATAAGCGGATCTATATGCTATATTCCTTTAGTGTTATCTATATACTTTGTTCCTACCATCTGCTATGACTTTAGTGTTTGTATTCTCTTTTCGTTACTCTATTCAAGCAATACCAAAGGATCTATGCCTATATATGATTGCTGAATACATTTTTTCTCATACTTTGTTCACCGCCGAACCAAAGGTTATATGACTATAGTTACTTTCGTTTGCCGCCTCCTTATATTATGCTTTTCATGTATTTTAGGCAGTTGTCTAAAATATATAACAGCATCTGTTTGTAAACTTTAACATGTCTCCTAATGTTCTTCGCTATTATTACCAGCCACTGTTTTGTTTCGCTTTCAAAGCTCTTATTTTATTTCAGAATACTGATTTGTATATTTGTTCTTTGTAGATGGACTATACTTTATTAAAGGATGTTAACCAAAGAATCGCATATCGTCAAGTAGTCCGTAAGGGTCACACGTTTTGCAGAGTATGTCGATGAGAGCAAGCCCGGTAGAATTTTACGAATTGACCTCATCTTTCTTGATGAGCAGGTTTTTCAGTACATCACTATTCTCATTCAATAATATGCCGATCAGCTATAAGAATTACACTTATACTTTCCTTCTTTTGCTGTCAGTCTAATGCCATGGATGCTCAGATTCCAGAACGCCATATACCACACTTTGCTCCACTTCTAACAGAGAACTCTGTGTACTATATTGAATATTTTGAGGTTACCGATGCCCGACAGAGTTACCGTCCTATTGACTGCCCTCTTATGGCTAGATTTACTGCTCACACAAAGATAAGGGAGGTATCTCCTGTCCCAGAAAGATTCCCGCTCTATGCATGTGCACCGGTTCCATTTGATGTTCTCAGAAACAGAGCCAATGACAGAATTCTCTTATCAGGTATTACTTACCACTGAATTATATTATACACTCCGCTTCTCTTAGATAATACCATAGGCAATGCTCCAAAATTACTAGCTGTAGACTAATTACCATCTTTGCACAGATACTGTGGGGGTTGTTACTGCCGTATCACATATCAAAACTGTATCCGTGAAAGGTGTTCCCAAACCAATTCGGAACGTTCAGATCACAGACGACAGGTAAATAGTAGTTTTTGTACATGATATCGATTACGAATATAATCACTCTGTTCTTTACAGACGATATCTTGCTGTGCTAAATTTTGTTACTATGTTATTTGTATATTCAGAGATTGTATTTTTTTGCTAGCAGCCAAAACGCAGAAGTCACATTATGGGGACCACATTCTATGCAGTTTGATGCCGATGCAATACAAAATGAATCACTTTGGGCGCCAGTTGTGTTACTACTGGTTGGCCTAATAGTTAAGCTACACAATGGTACATGCTATTAATTGCTCTCTCTTTTATTCTATTCCCTGTCATAAACACACGTGGAATTGCCTTTACTTACTGCTTTCACTTGCTACTTCGTATGCACTTCATGAGGTTTCTTATAAAAAACGTTTGCCCAAAATTTGCAGACCAATTATCGCTTCAGGGTAGTACTATTTGTAAGTGGTATACAAATCCAGTTCTACCGATAGTTGCTTCTCTACAAACTAGGTCTGATGTTTTCCCTTCCTTCAGAACTATGTATACTATTTACAGATTGCGCATCCTACATAGCTGCCTATTTTTTTTATAAGTTCCTTATTGCATTGAACTTTTCATGCCTTGCCACTGTGTACAGATCGTACCCACTCCAGGATTCTTTTGCTTTCTATATACTAAAACTGTATCATACATATATCTACCGTTCTGAACCTCACTCCTCTCTTTATATACATTAACCAGACACTGTTTTCCTGTCCTTGCTTCTTATTGTATAAAACCTTGGGAAAAATGGACTTCTCTTCAAATCGAAATCGCACAGTTTTTCTGCTATGCCGCACACTATTAAATGGACTGGACAGCTCCCTCCTCAAAGCCAGAACATTACAGTTACAGTACCCGAGATATGTGATCTTAACCCACACGATGTACTGTACGGATTCCTCCTGCATTTCCCACTTCGTAACGCTGTTCTCCACTTATTTCTTATATATTGCTTTCCTCCTTAATTAGATATATGAATTGATGGCTATAGGGAAACAAATGCTGTTCTGCACTTATTTGTTATATATTTCTTTCCTCCTTAATTAGATATATGAATTGATGGCTATAGGGAAACAGTTATACTATTACCATTGCTATCAAAAGTCTGTCTCCAGACCAGCCGTGGTGGTATCTGACGTGTGCTACATGTAAAAAAGCTGTTGCCCATGAGGGTGACACTTACAGGTGTGCAAAATGCGGTGTCACAGCTGCTAATACAAGGTGCGTTTCTTCACACTTTTTCCACCTCATTGTTTTTTTCAGCTCCTTTCTAATTGATGTACTAATTGAATATAGTGGATTAACCCAACTATTTTTTATGATAGATACCGAGTCACAGTACATGGTGTCGAACCGAACAGCATCGCTAATTCGGATGCAAGGACAGCGGAATTCATTTTCTTTGCTGAAATTGCACAGGAACTTATTGGTTGTCCAGTGACACCTCTTGTTGCCGCTGCTGATGGTCGTTGGGACTTTATCCCTCCCCAAATAGAAAAACTTTTTGGAAAAGTCTATACATTGAGAATATCCGTACCACGCCGAGCTCTCCAGTGGATGAAAATATCGTATCAGGTTGATTCCATATTAGCCCTTTTGCCTTCCATACCGTCTACATCTGCTGGTCTACAATTGGAAAGCAAAGCGGCTTCTGTAAGGGAACCAGCTCAGCTTAGTGCAGATCTCATTCCCATTCCGTCAACAGCACCTATTCATATTGAATCCATTGCTGGCCCATCGATCACTAGTGAACCTGCCCTTGCACAATCCCAGCTCTCAACTGCATGCCAGCAAGAAACATCAGTTTGTCAGTCTGTTCAGCCTGCTGTGCCATCCGTTCATGAATTCCTTGAACCAGCCTCAACTCCTCAGTTCTGTTCCCAGAACCTTCCTTTAGGTCCTTAATCACAACTGTAATTACATATCACTGTGTACTATTGCTTCCAGAGCTTTTCTTCTTACCAATTACTATTCGCACCAGTGTTCCTCCGGTTTCTATACAAAGCCTATACTTCATATCCGTACACATCCCTAACAATTAATAGTCCATGCATTTGTTCTTCATGCCTACATGACTACACACTATTATCTTCTCTATATCTTATACCCGTTTATATCTCGATGCTCGGAATATTGTTTGCTTGCTCAAATAGAAAACATTAGTAAGGCCCTTTCCGTTCACCTAGCAACTGATACAATGATCAAGGGCTACTATCCGTCTGTCATGTGATATTGTTTTTCATCGACTAACAAAGAAAACCGCTCAAATCACTTCTATAGGTGTTTATATCTCAGCTAACCTTTCTGTAATTCTGATAGTCGGAAAGCGGATTGGCTCACGTTACTATCCATGAAGGAACACCGCCGTCACCACTGGTTTGCTTCATTAATCGGTCTATTATGAGTTTTTTATGTTACACAGGTCCAGAACACACAACCTCTCATTATATTTACTATCTCTCGCTAGGCATTTGTGCAGCCAGACTGTAAGCTAAAACGTCCATTGGAAACAGATACCGATAACTTCCCTCTTTCTGAGACCAGCACGGGGTAATATTTTTATATGTCTTTACATTGCAGTTTATTTAATGCCACTTATAGTGCTATATTAATGACTTACTTTTCCGATCTCCAGCGCTACCGAAGAAATACAACCAGAAAAACAACCAATAAAAAGAAGACTATTTCCAGGCAGTGGAACCGATTGAAGACACATAGGTTATTTTCTATACTTTACTGTCCTTACAATTATATTTAGTCATGTCTATCAGTTTCTGTCATAGCTTAGCCACAATTGTTACCTTTCGCAGGCAACACCTCACTAAAATGCTACCTGTATACTTATTGCAATACTAACAAACCCTACTGTAATTCTCTCAAGACGCAGCGTTAAGATTATCGCTCTGAGAAAACCGGTTATCTCGCCTAAGCACTAAATTCCTATGTTCCAGACTTACATATGCCAATCTATATGTATCGGTTTCTTTTGCTCACTATAATAGTGTACTGTTTAGCCCATCAACAGACACAGCACCTCATGGTCTTTCTTTTGACTGTTTATATGTTAGGCTGTGCTTTAAACTTGTTCTACGTATGTTCCTACTGTTAATCCCGCTGTAAGACTACTAAGAGGCTTACTACCGTTGCCCTTTCCATGTTTAATAAAATAGCCTTGTCTCATCTTTTGAACTTTTTATCTACTCATTCTATTTAGATCGAGATATTAGTGCTCATCACTTCTTGTTACGTAGATTATTTTGTTGCATGCTCCATCCTATAAGCGGCTCAGAACTTTCCTTAGTTCCCCACTTTCTTATTGTAAGGTCACAATATGAATACGTTTGCCATACATTCAAAAAATATCAAAAATATAATAACGTTTTTACATAAAACTACCGTAAGTACGACCATCCATATATCCTAGGTACGCCTGTATATCCATATATCCATAGATCCATATGCTATACCATGCATGGTTTTCTAACACAGCGCTACACTATGCGAAATTTGATCTAGCAATCAGCTACTATAACACATCTGCAGATCTAGACATTGATAGAACCCATTAGCAAATCTACGTTATATTTCATAGATAATTACAAAACCGTTAAACGTATCTTTTCTTTCCGTAATTACGATTTGCTTATTTTTTTTAGAGGGATGCCTTATTAGAACCCATCACTAAAACTATGTCCTACTATAAACCATCTATTAACCTATATTTTTTCCCACCAAAAAAACACATAGTTTTTTACTTTGTTCCAATTGACTTCTTTTTTTATAGAAGCGACCGCTTCCGCGCATAGGCAAAACAAATCAATTAGTTTCCTTTTTATTGATAAAAAGCAGACGTGCTATCTTTTTATCATGATTCCTATTTTGTTGTTATTCCTTTTTTTAGTAAAAAAAACAAGCACTAGGTCTCATCATAAACTATATCAACAACTGTATACCAGCGATGAACCTATTCTAATTTCGGTCAGATATTTTTCGTATTATTTTATGTAATCGAGAAAATGCTATCCTATTTCAACTGGGATAGAAAAAAACCTACGACTTGCTATTTTATTACATCACATGCGTTCATCTGTTGTGTACCATCTCGTGACACACAGGACTACCTATTTGCCATAGTTTCTTTATTATTAACGTACATACACGATGCCTACTGTCTACAGAGCAACCGACTATTTATTCTTGGCAATCATCACTCTCCACAGCATTTAGCTCTCCATCAGTCAACCATCAGTACCAATTCATCCTCCCTAGACAATAAACACCTACTATATTTTCTATTGTTTTCTCTCTTGGTATTTCCGCCACAATGCATCCTCGAGGTATCCGCCCCGTAAAAATCTTCCTCTGTATTAACATGGTCTGCTCCTCGCACACTTCGTACAGGCTGCTATGTATTTCTCCATCTGATAAATCAGCCTCGATGCAGCGCACAGCTTCTTCCTACAGAACAAACACAAGCAGTAGTGATCTCCAGACCAACCGATGGAAAATACGTTGCCTCAGCTTGTCCCAGCACCGGTACTGTTATCCTCAACGATTCCCTCATCTACCAATCAAACGTCACAGATAAGCTTTCTTTCAGTAGCATCCCTATATGTTCTTCTCCATATATATGCTCCTAACATCTCTATCAACCTGCAGAATCCGGACTTCGACTCAATACGGTTTCACGACATTCCGCATACTGTTGGACTTCTACTTCCACAATATACAGAAGTACCTGTCAATAGACAAAACACCAATGCAGACATGGAACACCAACTTAAACAACCTACACACAACGTAGAACATTCAAGCTCCTTTACGTTCCAAGATCAGCTTGGCGATCCTGATGGTCACGTCGTTGTCCCTGGTGTAAGCTCTTACCATACTTACTCTGTTAGATGTTCCTTTGCTTTTTCAATCTGCATGGCCATTGCAATTCACTAACTCCCATTACTTCCCACTTGAATTACAGAACACATTATATATTGCCGTTTTCCCTACTACTATTTCCTCTATAGCTCATTTCTACCATACTAAATACACTGAATTCAGCGTCCTGTTCATTTCTATATATAGCACGTATTTGCTTTTTCGACTGCAGTATCCTAAACTACATAGATTCTTCGAAACCTCCTGATACTATCCAACACACTTGGTACTGATAGACTCCACGCTGTTTGTATTTTTCATAGGTACAAACATCTGTATACATCTCAAAACATATACTGTTACATGAAATAATCAAGAAGTTACAGTTAACGGTGCACTCATCGGGTACTGTGTATGAAGGATCCAATCAGATCAGAGGCTGGATAAAAATGAACTTGCCGATTGAATTCCAATGTACTCACAATGAACAGAAAACATTCTTCAAAGAATTGGCTCATACAGGCTATAACGCACTGGAAAATGCCGCTAATGCAGTCATCCTGTATCTACAGAAGCAGAAAAACATAGAGATTCAAGATACCAATTATGAATGCCTAAAAACTACAAAAAAGAGACTAAGAAATGAGCAATCCTGGTCGGAGCTCCTCCGTGACAGCGTTGGAAAAGCAAATAACACAGTTCAGATTACCGCACAAAAACACAATGCTCTATATGTCAGATAAAACGTATTTGCATCAAGAATATTGGTTTTCTCCCTATCAGAACCACGGATTCTGAAATTCAGGACACTGAGCTATACAAATCATCAATCATTTATGCTGGAAGAGATCCGCAGTCAACACAACATGAACTCTTAGCTCATGAACTTATCAGTTTGTTTCAGGACAGCTCTACCGATGAGCGCCTCAACCCAATTTCATAGAAACCAACATATCACAAGGTACCATATCTATCTATCATATGTCCAATAACAATGTAGAGTAATTTACATACTGTATATTACAAATTCTACTTACCTAACACCAAATTTTTTTTTGCACAGGGCGCATGATCTGTGAATGCTTATTTTTGCTACAGCATCGTGCTTTTTGTTCACAACACGCAGCACCGACGCCACACAAGAACATCATATTTCCATCCTGTAAAAATTATGTGCGTTATTGACGAATACATGAACCCGGGGTACCCCACCGCCTAGACTTCGTCCTCACAAAGAAGCATAATCATCCAAAACGGCCAGAAGCTCAGGTGGGCCGATTCGGGCCCACCCCAGAGACAAAGACCCCCCATGGGCGGAAAAGAACTACGGGCCCTCACCGAAGCCACGAACATCGAACTTGGTCGGGCCGTCCAAGCTCTCCGACCAGACCTGTGTCGACGTCTGCGGGCTTTCTCCGACCAAGGGTCACTGGAGGCCCTCACCAGTCCCCATGCGAAGTCCTCGACGACCTCAAATTGAGGCCTCCGCCGCAACGCTATCCGCCACAAGGAGAGCACTCGCTCATTTAACGCAACGTCTTCGACAGGAGCAGGTGGGTCCGTCCCGAGGCAATCCCAGAGGACGCCAGGGTCAGGCAGCCGTCCCATCATGCGGTCACATACCGTAGAGAAACGCGCACCCTCCCGAGGCAAACCCTGAGACCGGTCGCCCGGACGTCAAGATCGTCATGCGACAGAGGGCTGCAGACGCTGCTTCCGGAGGAACGGACGCTCAAGACCGACTCCGTGTGTCTACCAACCCGGTATGGCAGAAACAGCTGACGGACGAATGACAGAACCCTGGAACAGACTTCAAGGCCAAAGACTTGACACTCAAAGATAGAGTACGCCGTCCGTCCTAGGCCCCGCTTTCGCTTTTTTGCACATCCTCCGACTCCGTAACCCGCCTTCCTGTGTCTATAAAGGAGAAGGACCCAAGGGAGGGGTTCAACATACATCCAAGCCGCCACAGAGTGAAGGAATTCTCGAATCGTCCGAATCAGAATCAAACGCAATTTCGCGCGCCCATCAATACGATACCACCTCACGAATCGACGAGGGACATTCGCCCAACCAAGATACATCTTGGGCCTCGAGTCTAACCATTCAGGAAGCGGAGCCTTGCCCCTCGACTTACAAATTTACTTGCCGGTTACCAAACGCCGACAGCCATGCCAGTAGGGGCCTCGCTGTCATCTCCGGATCCCCGCCGCCTTCCTTGATGGCCTCTCCACCGCAACGCCGCCCGACATTGAGGGGCCGGATTCGCCTGCTCCTCGATTTTGTCGCCACGCCGCGGAGAGCTCACACCATCCCCGCTTGGCCTCAGACCAGGCCCTGCTGGGAGCCTCGCTCACTTCCAAGATTTCGGCAACCTTCGGCTCAAGGCCGCTACATGGGCCTCGAGTTCGCTAACGGCACGCCATTCTCGACGGTGGCGCTACCCGACTTACGTGGGACAGGGTTCTACCTCTGCTCACTCCCCGCTTGCGGGCGATGGCCGCACAAGGCCGGCCTCCATTCACGAGATACTGGAAGACTTCTCCAGCAGCGACTCCAGCTGTGATGCGGAGCAGTTCCCAGCGGAAATGTGCTCCCGTGAGTGTAATATGGCGGCACGGCGACCCTCCCACTAAACAGTCCAAGCAACGACTTTTTCTCCGGCATGCACGCGCAGGAGGGATCGTCAAGACCAAAGATGTTGAGGACTCTTACTCTCACCCTATTGGCCCCTCGCGAACGACCCGGGGACCAGAGGTCGTGAGGGTGAGCAGGGCAGCCAGCCGCCTCAGGAGCGACCCACCTCGCCCCAAGAAGTGGGCGGCGCCACGGGCGAGCTGTCAGTACATCAACGGCTGATGGAAGGGCCGAGGCAGCCAGATTTCCTTCCAAATTAAAACATCGCCATGCCATAGCCTTGCTCGCAGCATTCCCGAACCGACCGAGCCAGGGCCAAGGCGGCTTACTTAACCTCCGGGTGGTGGAGCATGCCGCCGGCAAAGACATGCCGCCCCAGTTCGCCACTGAAGCGCCTTCTCGGGGTCAAAGCCGGTTCACTGAACCTGGCCAAGACAAATAAGAAGAATGGATCGCCCCGAGCCTCAGACGCCTTGCTCGCCAAATACCGGCCAAAGGCACGACTACCGCGACACCTCGATGCCGTAAAAGGTCGACGGATGTAGCAATGTCTGGCCAAGAAGTCGCCGACAATGCCGGCGACGCGATCAGAGTCTTCAATTTCAGACGGTCCGGGGTCATGGGCGCTCACGCTGAGGATCCGCGAACGCCAGCCTTCCCGCCGGCTTCCGGGCGCCACAACATCGCTAAATACACGGGGCCACGAACCCCTGTCCGCTTGAAGACTACGGCTCGCCGCCGAAGTCAAGGGGCCGGATGACCTATTCATCATCCAATATCTCCCGATTTACCTGGCGGACTCGGCTCGAGCCTGGCTCGAGTATCTGCCCACCGACTCCATCGCAAACTGGACCGACCTGAGAAACATTTTCGTCGGCAACTTCCAGGGCACCTACAAACGCCCTGGAAACTCCTGGGATCTGAAAAGCTGCAAGCAGCGGCCTGGGGAGACGCTCCGGGATTATATCCGGCGCTTCTCCCAGCAATGCAACGAGCTCCCCGATATCAGCGACGCCGACGTAGTCGGAGCGTTCATCTACGGCACCACCTGCAAGGCTTTGGTGCACAAGTTGGGCTGCGTCAAGCCCAAGACCACCAAAGAGTCAGCCGGACGCCGCCACCAACCACGCCTCGGCGAGGAGGCGGGGGGCCATCTTCGACAAAGGGAAGGCTAAGCAAGATCCGGACGCCGGCGCTAACGATACGCCTACCGCCCGACAAACGGAGGCGAAGGGGAAGCAGTCCGCGAAGACCCCGGTCGCCGCGGATCGCGATCGCTCGCTGCAAATTGCCTCGGAAGCCTCCGACCACTTCGAGAAGTTGATGGAGGCCCTGCACGCACCACGGTATCCCGCTGCACAAGTACAAGGATTGCGAGACCCTGGCGCTTTTTCCGGAAATCCCACGCGAACAAAGGAAAGAGGGTGACCCGCACCGATGTCGGGCCAAGGAGGCGGACGTCGAGTTCCCGGAACCCGACGGCTGCCTCATGATCTTCGGCGGACCAGCAAGCTACGCTGACAAGCGTCAGCTTAAGCTCGCATTTCGCGAGGTGCATGCCGTGGCGCCTGCCACGCCCAAATTCCTCCGGTGGTCGGAATCCCCGATCACCTTTGATCGTGCCGACCACCCCGATCACGTTCCGCAGCCAGGAAGGTACCCGCTGGTCGTCGCCCCTGTAGTGGGACCGAAACGACTGTCCAGGGTACTTATGGACGGCGGCAGCAGCATCAACATCTTGTACGTTGATACTCTCGACGCAATGGGGATCCCTCGCGCGCATCTCCGACCAAGCAAGGCGCCCTTCCATGGCGCTATCCCGCCAGAAGCCTTATCCGCCGGGCAGACGACCGCCTGGCCACCTTCGGAGCCCGGATAACTTCATGACCAAACCCTCGCCTCGAGGTCGAGGTTTCTAGGCCTGCACCACGCCATCATGGGGAGGCCGTATACGCCAAGTTCATGGCGATCCCCAACTACACCTACCTCAAGTCAAGATGCCGGGCCGCGGAGTCATCACTGCGCGCCCTTTCAGTCGTCGATACAACCGCGAGCGCAGTTAGCTAACTTCTCGCCGACGCCATCGCGTCCGCCGAGCTCGAAACCTCCGCAACGAGACCTTGAGTCCGCCTCGACCCGCAAGTCGGGACCGGGGCCTTTAAGTCCGCCGAGATACCAAGGCGGTCGCAGCCGATCCCGAGGATCCGACCAAGACCGTGGCGGGTTGGGGCCACGCCCGCCAAATAGGAAAGCACGCCACAACTTCCTCCGCACCAATCGGGATGTTCGCGGCGGAAGCCCTCCGACATGCCAGCATCCCCGAAGTCGCCGAGCACTCTCGAACATTCGACCGCTCGAGGCCTGCCGCTTAACGCCTGCGCCAGCCCGACGGCGTAGCGCAAGATCATAGGAGGGAAATCGCCAAACTTTTGGCCGCAGGTTTGTGAAAGAGGTACGCCACCCCGAGTGGCTTGCCAACCTCGCCCTTGTAAAAAGAAGTCGGGCAATGGAGAATGTGCGCTGACTACACGAGCTCAACAAGGCCTGCCCCAAGGACCTTTTCCATTACCCCAGACGACTGTGTCGTCGACTCGACGGCGGGATGCGAATCCTCGCTATTTCGATGCCTACTCAAAGCTATCACCAGATAGCGATGAAGGAGTCCGACCACTCGCTACCTCCTTCATCACTCCGCTCGCTCATTTTGTTACGTAACGATGCCTTCGGGTTGAAGAACGCGGCGCTACATACCGATGTATGCAAGCGTGTTTCGACGCCCAGACGGCCAGTAACATCGAGGTGTACGCCGACGACCTCATCGCTAAAACCAGAGGGTCGATTTACTTGGTCGCCGACCTAGAAGAAACTTTCGTGAACCTTCGGCGGTTCCGCATAAAACTCAACCCCGAGAAGTGTGTCTTCGGGGTCCCGAAAGGAAAGCTGCTCGGTTTCATTGTTTCCGAGCGCGGGATTGAGGCCAATCGCGAAAAGATCTCGGTGATCTTAAAGATGGGCCCAATCACCAACCTAAAGGGGGTCCAGAAGTTGAC
Organism: Guadua angustifolia; assembly: GCA_036346375.1. NCBI lineage: Eukaryota > Viridiplantae > Streptophyta > Magnoliopsida > Poales > Poaceae > Guadua > Guadua angustifolia. The sequence goes on from CM070515.1 coordinate 19,693,842, forward strand.
CGGATGCCTCGCAGCTTTGAGCCGCTTCGTATCTCGCCTCGGCGAGCGGGGGATGCCGCTCTACAAGCTGCTCAAAAAATCCGACCAATTCACCTGGACCCAAGAAGCGCAGGAAGCCCTCGACAGACTGAAGACTTTCCTAACCTCACCTCCGGTGCTGGTTGCCCCGACGCCAGACGAAGTCGCTTCCTCACAGACATCGCCGAACGACCCGTGTCGTCCGCTGCACTGTCAGGAGCGAAGCGGAAGAAGGCCGTGCGCTCAAGGTCCAGCGGCCGGTCTATTTCGTCAGCAAAGTGCTTTCTGAGTCCAAAACTCGGTACCCCCAGGTGCAAAAACTACTTTACGCGGTCCTCATTGCAAAGCGGAAGTTGGTCCATTATTTTCACAGGCATCCCATCCTCGTGGTAACATCCTCGCCACTCGGCGAGGTCATCCGCAACCGCGACGCATCAGGGAGGATAGCCAAGTGGGCTCTTGAGCTCAACGGCCACGAGATATCCTACGTCCCCCGGACGGCGATCAAGTCGCAGGTTTTGGCGGACTTCGTCGCCGAATGGACCGAGGCCCAGGTACCTCCTGTACTCGAGGACCCCGAGTACTGGACGATGTACTTCGACGGGTCTTACACGAAGAACGGAGCCGGAGCTGGTGTCGTCATTGTTTCCCCACTCGGGAGCAAGCTCCAGTACGTCATCCGACTGCTTTTCGACGCCACCAACAACGTCGCAGAATACGAGGCCCTCGTCAGCGGTCTCCGGATCGCTGCCGACCTCGGCGCGCGCCGGCTCTATGTTCGCGGCGATTCCAAGCTGGTCGTCGACCAGGTCATGAAGGCGACGGAGCCCCGCGACCCACGCATGGCGGCTTACTGCCGTGAAGTCCGCAAGCTAGAAGAAAGGTTCAAGGGCTTCGAGCTCCATCATAGCTACCGACGGCACAACGGCGAGGTAGACTACCTCGCCAACCTTGCATCTAGCAAAGGGCCGGTCCCATCCGGGATTTTCGTACTCGATCTTCACCAGCCCTCGGTCCGGCTGGACCAAACGGCTGAGCGAGAAGACACCCCACCCAGCGCCGCCACACCGGGCCGCCGGCAAACGGACGCTGCGCCGTCCGAGTCGGATCGACAAGGCCGACGATGAGAATCCGACCGAGGAAACCCTTCATCGATCGACTAACGGACGGATCACTCGCCGATCCGACCGAGGTCTGCTACTCGCCGGGCGAGCTAAGTCGCTTTGTCCCGATCGAAGGAGACCTCTACAAACGGGTTCTTCCGGAATCCTCGCAGAATGCATTCCGCCGATCAAGGGAAGGAGTTGTTGCTCGACATCCACGACGGAATTTGCGGCCAACACGCCGCCCGCGATCCTCGTGGGAAGGCTTTTCGGCAAGGGTTCTATTATTAACGGCCATGGCCGACGCCAGCAGATCGTCTGCACTGCGAAGGATGTCGGCCGCCGCGTCAAACTCACTCGCTCACAAGAAGCCCTCCAGACGATTCCCATCACCGCCGCTCGCAATTGGGACTCGACTGGTCGGGCCCTTCAAAAGGCTCCCTTGAGGTTTCACCCACCTCCTCGTTGCGGTGGACAAATTCACCAAGTGGATCGGTTAAACCAGCTTGCCACCATCACGCCGATACAGCGCCAATTTCTTCCTCGATATCGCATCGATTTGGGGTCCCCTAACCCATCATCACCGGCTAATGGGACACAACACAGGAAAGAATTCCTTGAATTCGCGGATTTAATTCCATATTCGCCGACAAGGTACCAGAGCTCATCCTCGAACCAACGGCCGTGTCGAGCGAGCAAACGGTATGATTCTCCAAGGGCTCAAGCCCAGGATTTTCAACCGATTAAAGAAGTTCGCGGGACGATGGGCAGCCGAGCTGCCCTCCGTCCTTTGGAGCCTGCGCACCACCCCAAGCCGATCGACAGGGTTCACACCATTCTTCCTTGTATTCGGCGCCGAGGCGGTGTTGCCGACCGACTTGGAGTACGGTGCCCCAAGACTCTAAGCCTTCGACGAGGCACGGGGGCTCGAAGCACAACAGGACGCGGTCGACCAACTCGACGAGGCGCGCAACGTGGCTGTCCTGCGATCGCCAGGTACCAAGAAAGGCCCGCCGCTACCACGCCCGCCAAGTTCGGAGTCGCCTTCAACGCTATGACCGGTTCTGCGCCAGGTCCAGTCCAACGTAGACAAGCACAAGCTTTCCCCTCCATGGGAAGGCCCTTTCACCGTCGTGGAGGTCCTCCGACCCGGCACCTACCGACTTAAGGATGCCGCGGGCAATATCGTCCCGAACGCCTGGAACATCGAAAAACTCAGGCAATTCTACACCTAAAAGTTTTTCGCTTCCTTCGCGTCTCCCACAACCCTCCGAGCTCGGGTGGCGCTTGGCTCGCTCGGAGGGCATGTGCCTCATGCAGATCTCGAGACTCGGCCGGCGACCGCCCTCAGATCCCTCCCAAGCAAAGGACTCTTCAACTTATGTTCGATGCCCACACCAAAACTCCGGCGACTTTGGTGGCTAAGGTCGCGAAGTAGCGCTAGGGGAAAGAGAACCTGTGTAGGGCGATTAAGTAGTCGGAAGGGCCATCCATGGCCAAGTTTTTACTCCCTGTGTCGTTACCTCGAAGTGTCCACGCTCGGACCTACGCTCGAGTAACCCCAGCGGTTTCGAAGAGCTACGGTCGTCTAACACGAGCCCGACACAGAAAGGAAATGTACCGATCAAAACAAGGAGTAAAACTTGCCTTCCTGAAGCGTTCTTCTCTTACATCATTCAGAAACATACAGACGCGTAATTGACCTCTACGACCTGCCTTACACGAGCATCGATTAAAGCTAAAGGGCTAAACAAAGATTCAAAGCCTGCCGCTGTGCAAAAGAGGCATCACGAAGGCGGACCGCCGTCTTGGATAAGGAGGACATCTGCCACTACGATGTATCTAACACTCCAGGACCAAGACCGCACCTCCGTCTTCGCGAGCGCAAGTGTGGCTCTGCAACCGGGCGCAGCAGGGGCTGCTCGAGGCGGCTTCACCGGCGAGCAACACCCCGAGAGGACACCACCGGGAGGCGACACCCCAGTACCTGGGATGCCTCGTCCACAGGAGCTCTGGATGCTCCAAAGAAGCACCTCGCGGCGACCCCCAGGGCGGTGTACCCACGACGGAGCCAGGCTCCGACGCCGGCGCTGCAGGGCGCCTAAAAGGGGATTCCGGAGTCAAAAGGAGGGGCCGGTTGGGCGGCACTCCTCCTCCTCGTCGCCTCGCTATCCGAGTCCTCCAAGTGCACTCGCCGCCACCATCTCCGCCGCCTTCTTACCTTGGCCCGCTGGTGGTCGAAGTCGCCGATCTCGCCGACGGCCGCCGTCGCGTCAAAGAAGCGCCGCAATGGGCGCAAAGAAAGTAGCACGCATTCCGCCACCACCAAAGCAACCTTCCGCTTCTCGCGAGCGGAGCGCCTCCTCAGAGGGCAAGAGGCGTACGCCAGAGACCCGCCATTCGGGCGAGGCACGAGGCGCATCGCTGGAGGTGCGTTCAAATGCTCGCCCAAATGCATCCCAGAGGCCTCACGCCCTACCCATGCTTTGTGATACGGACGGCACGGAAAGGAGAACTCGTGCTCCTCCCGCATCCGGCACTCCGCTTGACGGCCCGCACGCGCCACAAGCCTCCACGGCCTTCTCGGCGTTTTGCGGCCTTAGCTGGCCGCCGTCTCTTAAGACGGCGGAGGTGCACCACGCCGTTACCAAAGAGCGCCGTCGGTGACCTCCGTGGTTTCCCTTCCGTTCGAAGAAGAAGGCGAAGGCGTCGAACCCGGCCGCCAATCGGAGCTGTAAATACAAAAGCATCACCATCACATGCGAAGGTACAAGCTTATGCTACCACAAAAGTTATCAAAGCTTACGCCGGCGGCGGATTCCAAATGGAGAAGCTCGACGAAGGCAGCACAAGTTCACGTCCCGCCGCGGCCGCGGACGTCTCGGCGTCCACGCGGGGCCTCTTGGGGTCGCCACCCCATGAGTCTCCCTCCGACAACTGCCCGTTGCCCCCCTCGCCGTCCTCACCACCGCTCGCCATCCCGTCCGCTCAAACCTCCCCGCTGGACAAGCAAACTAGAGCAAGGATGGTGGAAAGCGTACACGAACACCAGATGAAATGCTACTTTGCCTCTGCACTTTATTTATAGGCGGAAGGCGGTGCGGTCCGCAACCGACGCCGCCCACGACGCCAAGACGCCCCGCCCGGCCCTTGCTCGATGCGGAAGGCCATCATGGCGACAAAGGCCACGCTGCTACTTGGCGGCGACGGACGGATCGAGGCGAAGGACATCATCACGCTGAAGCGATCAAGGCTGACGCTTCGATCCTCGCCTCGGGCCAGCCGTTCATGCGCTGGCAGCCGCCTCGACCACGGGCATCAAGATGTCCGCCGGCCGCAGCCCAAGCCTAGTACAACCCTGCTCCGTCGTGGTTTGGCCCAAAGGCTGAGGTAACCACTTTCTGGGCACTGCTTGCATCCCCTTAGAACCCCAGGGTTCCATACCAATCGCACCATGCTCCCCACAAATGCGTGGAGGCCTGTGCTTCGTGCGCACTTGGTGGGGATTGCGACCCGATTGATCGTTGTTCTCCCGCATGACAAACCACCTCGACCCAGCACCGGACCTCGCCCGGTGGGCTACTAAGCATAAGTGAACCGGCGGGAATAGGGCATGTCCATGCGAAATGAACAACGACCTCCCGGCAACGCACCCCTCCCGCTCAAGTGCGTGCGAATGCGCTATAAGCCCGCTAGCGGGCTTAACGCCCGCCAACCGCTGGTTCGCCGTTCCGCCTCCCTTCGATCCGCACACTATGACCCACGCCGACGGCAATAACACGTAAATAGTGTTCCGCGGATAAGGGGTACCCACGCCCACTAACCATAGCCGGTCGGGTATTCTCGCTCTCACAGACGCTACCAAATTTGTGCTCGTGATTCGCGGATACCTTGTATCTTCATCCACGATCAACACCCGACTCCACGCTCGAGGGGCCCCGCAACCCCGAGGACGGCGATCGTCCGACTAAGTGCATGTTACTAAGAAAATACAAGCATCACAATCAAGATTATCAAACACACCAACAAAGAAATTGTCCTGCAACACAAGCGCTCCATCAAAGCAAAACGAGAAGGATCTGCAGACGCCGCGCGCAGATCACCCAAAGAAAGTCATCGTCTTCGCCATCATCGCTGCTGCCATCGGAGCCGCTGACCTCGGGCTCGCGGTGACCACCCTAAGCTCGCCATCGCCTCGCCAAGATGCACCTTCGCCCGCATCTCGTGGGGATCACCCACGATCCCGCAATGGTCAGATATCGCCGGCGGCGGCACTACTACCGCATAGCAGCCAAGACATACTCCGCGACGCCGATCAAGAACCCCTTGTCCTCGCGAAAAAGACGCCACAAGAAGCCCGGAGGTCCTCCAGGCTTCGCCGCTTGGTAAGCCCGAAGGCATATCGCTTCCACCGAAGCGCTCCAGAGGCTCGTGGTACCACCCCGAGCCACTTCAGTTCCAGCGATGCTCTCGAACGTGGGCGGAGTATGCCCAGAATACTGGCGCGATAAAGGCAGGCCCTCCGATGCATCAGTCCGACACAAGGCCGACGTTTCTCGCCGAGACCGCCACTCGCCCTCCTCCTGAGCTCCTCGCCACCTCTCCTCGGCGACAATGGCTCGAGCTATTGCGCCAGGCCCCTCGAGTGCCTTCGCAAGCTCCTTTTCAACGACTTGGACCCGCGCCCTTTGCCAGAACACGTCCGCCTCACGGGCGGCAATGGCGGCACTGGCAGCGGCGAGGCCTCACCGCCAGCCGCTTCTAAGTCTACTGTCGCATTCTCCGTCGCGGGGAGACCAGACGACGCCGCGGGCGGAACGACAACCGCCGTCTCGTGCGTCGCGGGTGGCGGAGGCAAACCCGAACCAGAAGCACTAGAAAGAAAAAGAAGAAACCCCGCATCAGCAAGAACAAGATCGAGGCAACCCCAACGTCAGCCGGCGAACCCTTACCTCGATTGAGGGTTCCCGATACGAAAGACCGATGAGGGCACCGTGATCTTGATCTTCGTCACCCCAGCCGAGGATCCTGCACCGGCGTGGGACTTCTTGGGGACCGACCCGTGCGGTTCCGCCTCGGCCACTCGCTTCCCAGCCCTCCGATCGTCACCGCCGCTAGACATTTCTTGCTGAGTCAAGAAACTGGAGCAAAAAGACGAAGAGACGGCGCGGCAACGTATTTTTGGCCAAGCGTGGTCGTTGTCACCCCCCTCAACCTATTTATATGAGCAGGGCGAAGCAACCAAAGGAGGCGACGCGTCGGACGGCGCGACGCGCGCATTAACTCCGTGGCTAGAGCGACACGACGGGCTCTCGCCACCTCCCTCCTCCCGCATTAAATACGAGAGGACCTGGCAGGGGGAGCACCGCTCCCAACAAAGGCGCATCATAGTTCTTCGTTTGAAGCATCCGGCCCGCCACGATCGCGCCAGGTGTAACAAGGGCAGAACCGCCGCCTGAAGAAAATCAGAACACTGCTAAGACAATCCTTCTCTAAAGCTTGTTTTATCCCTTCTCTCGAACTTCAGTCTTTGTGGCGTCGACACATCGCCCCCATGCACCACTCGGGTCAGAACACCACACGCCCAAGACGATGATGACTGACCACCACTCGGCCTTCTAGCGGCAACCCTACTGACCTAAGCACTACGGCCACTCGGTTCTCTCTAGCGGCAACCCTACTGACCTAAGCCAGCGCCACTACCACGCCTCAATGGCTACTTGCCATAAGTAGCGCTTATAAAGAAGGAAATGCCCAAGCAACGGGAACTATGGCTGGTCGGGAGCGTTCAGGCCCCACGGCAGGCATCGAGCAAAACATCCCAATCCTAAAAAGGCTATTTGCGCCTCCTCCGAACGTTATGAATAGCGCGCCGACTTATGCTTGGGCAAACTCTGCGGTTTCCTAAAACTATAGTCGCAAAAAGCGCCTATCACGGGGACGTAAATCAGCAGAAAGCCAGATTCAAGGGCCGATCCGACCGGCCCGAGCAAAATCCAAACCAACGTTCAACAAATTCCCTACACCAACAAAAGTCTAAGCAGCTAATCTTCTCCCTCATTCTGATGGAGGATATCCTGCGGCGATATCCGCCCGGCGATCGTTGCGGCGTACGGGCCAATCCGAGTCCTCAGCTCCTCGACCTGCTCGTCGGTTTGATCTGCGGCGACCCCAGTGCTGATGACCTCGAAGTCGACATCGTCATAATGGGAGGCGACGAGGAAAAGCGCGGAGGTAACCCCAAGCTCGGCTCCTACGCTCACCGAACGCTCGACGTGCTCCGATACGCGAACCAGCGCGGCGGCGAGGGAGCTCGGGCTGGCTTGGCTCGGCGGCAGACCTCCTGGCCAGCCTCCTGGAGGGACATCAGCTCGGCAGCCTGCACGGACAGGTCGTCCTCCGCCAACTTCTTCTCTGCCAGCGCTACCTCACGTAACGTGAGTGCCGCGTCGCGTGCCTCCTCGGCCGATTTCTGCGCTTCCGCAGCATCATCAAGTCTCCTCCGCAACTCTACAGGCCGTCGTAAGCGTCAGAAGCATACTGGGCAATCTACGATGGCAAAATCTTCAGGTCAGAATCGGGTGGCTCACCGTCAGCAGAAGCCTCCAAACGTTGAAGATCCTCTTCAGCCTTGGCCCGGGCCTCCCTCTCGTGCTCGGCGCTCTTCCTCTCGGAATCAAGCTCCTCCCGGGCCTAGTCACATTCGTCCGAGGCGGACATTTCGGCAACATGACTTCTCCAAGGGCGACGGCGGATCCTCATACTGCTCGCCTCCGTCGAGGGACTCGAAGCTCACAGATTCTCGCCGCCGCCGCGCCACGTCCCTGTATGCCCCGAGCACATCCCAGCTCGGTGCGAAGAAGGCTGGTCTCCCCCTCACCCTGACCGTGCAGGATTCGGAGGAACCCGGCTTTGTCCTCCGAAAGGAGCTTCGCCTCGCAGAATCAAGACGCCCATCGCACTTATTGTTCGTCGAAAACAAGTCAGACACTGAAGCTAAGATCCCAACTTGGCTCACCGTGCCGGTTGGGATGTCCACCCCAGAAATCACGCTTGACGCCTCGTCGACGCAACGAAGAGCAACAGCCAAGCTTTTCTGGGCCTGCCCCACCTGAGTCGCGATCCGCCGCCACCGTCCTCAAAGGTCCTCCACAACTTGGCCTCTGCATCGTCATCCAGCACGAACAACGGCTCGCCGGTAGGGTCGCGACCGCTCCAGACCAGCACGGGTCGGGCCCCCCCGGCAGACGGGAGATCAGGCTCGACCACCGCCCGCACTCGATTAGGCCGCGCCGCCACTGGTCGCCCCTCCGCGAAGTTTGCAGCGGTATAGGCGGTCGCTCCCGGACGTCGGTCCGCAGCCCCATGGGGACCGGCTCCGTCGGTCGAACGCCTCGAAGGTCCTGCCGACAATGACGGTGAGGCCAGGCTGACTACCAACACCGCGGTGGACGGGATGGGCCCTGCCGGCAGTGGCGGGAGGTCGCCCTCCCCCATCTGGACCGCCACACAAGGTCCCGACCCGTCGGCCGATGCCGGGGGCTCCTTAGGTCCCAGGCCCTCCGGGACCATTTCCCCTTGCGCCGATCCCGGGACCACCAGTGGCGGCACCGACACCGAGCCACGGCGGCCAACGGCCGCCCGGAGCGTCCCACCGCCGCACGGCCGAGCACGAGCCGCATTCTCTTCGCCGATCCTCCCGGCGAAGACAAATCGCCCCCTTGTTTGCCCAGAGATGTCTCCCCTGAAGGCACCTCCGCTTGGGGCGCGACGACGACGGTGTCGGCCGCCAGACCCCCGCCCGATTCGCCAGGGACCAACGACTTGAAGAAGACCTTGCGGTACGGGTCCGAAAGGCCGCCGCCATCGGTGCTCGAGGACGCCTCCGAGTCGCCCGTCCCAATGATGGTTGACTCGAGGCATCTCGCCGGCGACTCGCTCGGCGCTCCTTCCTCTTCTTCCTCCTAGACACCTCCCTCCGCTTCTTCCGAGCGGACTCCCGCTGCTCGGAAATCTTGCGGGCTGCGGCCCTTTGTGCCTTCTCCTCGGCAAGATCACCGAAACCATCCCGCCAACCTCGATGGTATCAAACGCCCGGTCGGACAAGGCGCGAAGGATCGCGTTGAATGGAGAAGGGAAATGAGAGGACGAGCAGCATGGCTTACCAGGTCGGGAGGATGACTCTCCGAAAAGGGCTCGGGTTGGCCGCCCACCGCCATGGTGGCGCAACCGACCAGCACGGCGGCCACCCTAGCCTCAACTTCCGACTCAACGAGCTCCGCCTCCACCATCCGCATAGGGTCGTGGATCCCCAGATGGAACATGGGGCGTCCTCGCCATGAGGGTTGGACGCGCATCTTCATGAAGGCGCGCTGGCAACGACTCACGGTCGTGCCCCGCCGCACTGGCCTTGATCCTGTCAACAATCACCTCTACCTTGTTCCTCTCCTGTTTGCCGAGCCCCAGACCACTCATCCTCGCCACGGGCGTCGTCCGTAAAAGGTGGGCGCTCCCCTCCGGGTTCCGCACGTAGAACCATTCGGAGTGCCACCCCCGGTTCGACGACGGCAGCTTCAAATCGACGTAATCCGCCGGACGGCCCTAGCGCATCTGAAGAGCTACGCCGCCCATGAGCGCCAGAGGACCTGTCGACTGATCCTTCCTCGACTTGGCGTGGAAAAAGTACTTCCAGAGCGCCCAGTGGGGATCTATCCCCAGGAACGCCTCACACAACGTGATGAAAACCGCAATGTGAAGCACTCCATGGGGATTGAGCTGGTGCACCTCGACCTTGTAATGGTGCAGCAACCCGCGGACGAACCAGTGGAGCGGAAGTCCGAACCCACGCTCGTAAAAAGAGGCGGGCACGACGATCTCGTCGTCGGCGGGCGCGGGGACCGCGGCCCCCGTCGGCACCCTCCACCGCGAGACATCAAACGGCGGGAGGAACCCCTTCCTCTCCAAGCCTTGGGCGCGGCTGGGCGAGATGGAGCATTCGGGCCACGACATCTCCGGCAGCGCGAAAGTGGGAGACGAGAAAGGGTAAGGGACGAACCCCCGGACCTTTTTTCTTGCTTTTTCTTTTTGGGCAGGAAGATGCTTGCGCGCAAAGGGAAAACGCAGAAGCCTGTCCGAGCGCCTTCCCCGCGCAGGTTTTTGCAGGCACCGAACGGGCGCCGTCCGGATAGATTGACGGTCAAGGCGAACGACGCCTCGAGATAAGCACCAAGCGGCTCGTTGAGCTACCATGCGGCGCCCCCAACGAAAACGTATCCTTTCAAATCTTTTTCACATTAAATGCCGGACGGAACGGCGCCAGATGCACTGCCGCTACCTGCCCTAGCCTCCAGAATGGGCCAACCAGGCCGTATCGGTAAAAAGTCCGCCGGGCCGCGAATGGCCTCGAGGCGGCCAGGGTATCTAGACGCCCCAAGGCTCGAAACCTTGACGACCCAAGAGGTTCTGAGGTTGCCTCGGGATACAAAACGAGCGAGGGGTGAGAATGAGGTGAGCCCCCGGTGGGCCTCCAGTTGGGTCGGCGGACGACCCAATCGCCAAAACTCGTGTCCGAGACCATACTTCACGCTCTCCCGCGGAACCCATCGCAGGGTGGCAGCCAGCTGCACTCCGGGTCGGCTGACGACTTGGGGCCCGGTACGGGATCGAGTAAAGAAAGATTCTCATGGGTCGCCCCCAGCGGGCCGGACGCCCGACTCGGGGACCGTCCGCTTGGAAAAAGATCCCCTTGGGAGGATCTCCAGGGTCCACTCGGATAACCCGTTAGTAGCTCCACGAGCGCGGTGCTCAAGCCGGCGCTAGGCAAGCACGGATCGCCACCCTCCGTGTCCCACACTGCGACGGGCGTGCTTTAGGGATGAGATAGCGGCAACTCCTCCCGCGGATAACCTCGCCAAATGAGAGTTCGGGAGGAACGCCCCACGACAAAATTCCGGTGTAAAGCCAGCCGAAAAATACGACCAGCTACAACGCACAACGAGCGCCAGACTCGAGGCCTCGCCGAGGCACGAGGCCTCTCGCCACGGGCGGCGTCCACCGAGACGAGGGATCGATCTCGGTCGAAAACTCCAATCAGCTCCCGACCGCCGGGGGCTACACTCACCGAAGAGCCTCAAGCACACAGCGAAGTCGACTCACTAAACCGACAGGATCCCACCAAAGCCTCGTTAACCCACCCGGCCGCTGGGAACGGGCGACGTCTCCTGTGCACACCTTCGACAGGATTCCGCTGACCGAGTCGGTGAGATCCCGCGAAGGCAGGGCCAACGGGGACGCCCGCCTGGCTCGAACCGCCAGATGACCGATGTAACCCCCCGACCAGCTCTCCGACACCTGCCGGGGCTCGAGGTTACACGGCCGGAGGCCACAAGACCGGAAAGGAAACTGGCGAGTCGGGACGGCCGGCCTATCAACGACAACGGACCACCCAGGGACGCGCACGTTCCCGGGCGGTCCCGGGGGCTACTGACGAATACATGAACCCGGGGTACCCCACCGCCTAGACTTCGTCCTCACAAAGAAGCATAATCATCCAAAACGGCCAGAAGCTCAGGTGGGCCGATTCGGGCCCACCCCAGAGACAAAGACCCCCCATGGGCGGAAAAGAACTACGGGCCCTCACCGAAGCCACGAACATCGAACTTGGTCGGGGCCGTCCGAAGCCTCCGACCAGGACCTAGGTCGGACGTCTGCGAAGCCTCCGACCAAGGGTCAGCTCGGAGGCCCCGACCAGGTCCCCATGCGAAGTCCTCGACGACCCTCAAATTGAGGCCTCCGCCGCAACGTCATCTGGCCACAAGGAGAGCACCTGTCTCACGAACGCAACGTCTTCGACAGGAGCAGGTGGGTCCGTCCCGAGGCAATCCCAGAGGACGCCAGGGTCAGGCAGCCGTCCCATCATGCGGTCACATACCGTAGAGAAACGCGCACCCTCCCGAGGCAAACCCTGAGACCGGTCGCCCGGACGTCAAGATCGGTCATGCGCAGAGGGCTGCAGACGCCGCTTCTGGAGGAACGGACGCCCAAGACCGACTCGCGTGTGTCTACCAACCCAGATGGCGTAAACAATGACGGACGAATGATGTAACCACAGAATGACTTCAAGGCCAAAGACTTGACACCTCAGCATAGAGTACGCCGTCTGGTCCTAGGCCCCCGTTTTCTCGTTTTTTTGCACATCCTCCAGACTCCCGTGTAACCCGCCTTCCCTGTGTCTATAAAGGGAGAAGCGGGACCCCAAGAGAGGGGGTTCGAACATACATCCAAGCCGTCACAGTAGTGAAGGAATTCCCTCGGAACTGTCCGAACTGTAATCAAACGCAGTCTTCTGCGCCCCCATCAATACGATACCACCTCACGAACTGGACGTAGGGACATTCGACCCGCACCAGTATACATCTTGGGCTCCTGTAGTCTAACCATTCAGGGAAGCGGGAGCGCGCGACCCCTCGACTTACAAATTTACTTGCCGGTTTACCAAACGCCGACAGTTATATTAGCCGTATATCTTTACCTCTGCCACCACCATTGTATCCTCTACGACTGTATACAAGATACATGATCTACCTGTTAATATTCCTCTATCTACCACATATATGTACTTAATATAAATATATTTATCCTACTGTATATGTCCATATATCACAGTTGCTTTACTATGGCTATAATCATACCTAGACTGAATGATCTAAACAAGGACACATCTACTGGATCAACTTAAGAACTGGAACCTTTTTGTTCTGCTATGTGGCGTACAACTAATATACTATAAAATAGTCTATATCCAGCCTATCTATGGTTATGGATTTTGTATATCCTTAGATATCAGATTTTGTTTGTAAGTCTACTCTAACATGCACAGATAATTACATTATGTTCCCCGACTATCCTTATCTATAAAACATTTAATTGGTGTGTACATCAATACATACCCTCTATGGTATGTAAAACCTTCTGCTATGGCTTAGGCACTATATATTTGTTTCCTTATTCTATTTATTCATCTTCTGCTCTCCATCGTCAGATAGATCAAAATATGGTATTATGCTTTCATATCGTTAAATACATCTTAGCCTATGGACATCCCACTACATCACAATCGATGCGGCGCAACGTAGTGCGCAATTCTTCCTAGTTAATATTGAATAGCATACGAAATCCTGCCGAGGTAGCCACCCCAACTAAGGTCCCATTTCACCCCTTCTTTAGGTATTTAATTTTGAATTATCTCAGAAGGACCGAAAATGACGATCAGAGGGGAGTGAATGATTTTAAATAATTTTCTCCTAAACGATCCAACCAAAACCCACTTGATCAAATATGAGTGGAAATGGAAATTTTTAGGGAAAATTTGTCTGTGGCAGTACTACCGTGCTATAGTAGCGGTTAGTGCCGGATGAACAAGAAAATTAACACAGTTCAAATCCAAGAATTGATGTTACTTTTCATTGGATGATCCAAAACTAATGACACTTTGCATACATCTTTCTATGGATGTCAGGAACATATTCCAATCATCAATTGCAAAGATTGATGTCAAAGTTTTGACCTTTTTTAAATTTAGAGAAGGCTGCACCAAAATCAGATCAAATCTAAAAACTTCACCCAGAGCTTGCTCATAGGGATTTGATGATTGAGATGATCTCCCACATGTCACAACAAGCAAGAACACCAAACAAAAACCCCTTAAATGACTGAGAACAAGATCTATCACTAAATCTTCCTTCTCAAGTTAAAAACCAATTTTTTGAGAAAACTTTGATGATTAAGTTGGAGTTTGCCTAGATGATTGGGATATGATCTGTAGAGAATTCATCTATCAAGCATTCATCCTTGGCAATACAAGATCAAGAAAGAAACAAACAAAAAAGAGATAAAAAAATCAAGAAGGAAGGAGATAAAAACAAGAGAAGGATCTTGAGCACGAATTTGATTTTCATTTTAGACCCAGATGGATAATTATAAAGCCTCTCCAAAGAGAGCAAAGCTCCTAAAGAGCGCGCGCGCACACACAAAACCACCTTGTGCCCTAATGGATGATCTAGTTCTTCCCTTAGCATTCCTCCCTCTACATCTCTTAAGTCCTTATATAAAGGAGGCAATCCTATAAACCCTAAACCTGAACACCAAGTGGATACAACTCACATTTCACATGGGCTAACCCATTAATCCAACACATACCGGTTTTTACTCACTCACAAGCACGCTTATCAAAGCAGCCTTCTCCATGACGTTCCAAACAGCTCCACGAGCCCGATTTGCATCCATGCCCTCTTTGGCTTGGCCTATACCACTTAGGCTAGCATTGCGGTTTTCCAAGCTGCCTCCATCTTTAGTAATAGATAATTTACCAATTTGCCCCTCGCTCGATCTTTCTCTTCGACTTGAAGCATCGTCCATACTTTGTCACCTTCCATATGGCCCCCATGACTTGCTACCAAGCGTCTCACGAGTCTGAACTGTCCAAACCGTCCTTACTTGCAAATAGGCCCCAACCATTTGATGCACTACATGTTCTTGTCCGCTTGATCATGATAGCATCGGCTTTCTTGACCATTCTGGACCTCGGCTCCTCCCTGAGCGTAGTCCTTGTCCACCTTGCCATTGCCCACCATGTCTATCATGAGTAGCTCACGCTATATGCACCCTGTCTTTTCGGCTTGCATCAACCCCCTAGTCTTAGTCATCTTCAGTGTCACATGATCATATGGACCTCAGCTCTCTTAGCCTAGTTCTAGTCTTCTCCGTCTCACCATGACCTAGCTTTAAAGTCGTATAACCAACACAGACAATCAAACACATCATGTAGCATTGCTTAGCAAAATATGCAATAAACATAACTTAATCACACTTGCCAATGCACATAATTTTTGCTCTAGAAAATAACTACCACCAAGTAGAGGCTAGTACTACCGCACATTGGTACTATCACTCCCATGGCTGGTACTGCTGCCCTTGGACAACCTAGAGAATCACCTCACTGTAAAATAACTACCACCAACTAAGGGTCGATAGTGTTGCAACCCGGTACTACCGCCCCCTATGTGTTGGCGGTAGTGCCGCTCTCAACTGACTACACCTTAAATTGCTTTAAAATCAAAATGAACTCAAATCAAACTCAAACCTAAACACTACAAGCTCTAATGCAGTCAAATACTCATCACAAATATGGATAGACCCACATAGTCTCTCAATCTCTCACACGGTAGGTGACAGTGAGGGTAGTGGCACCACAAGATCTAGATGCAGTATCTAAATTTTCACTAAAATCTTGAGAAAATTTTAGTTGAATGTTATGTAGGCAATCTATTAGCTTTTGATATCTGATTTGAAAAGTTCAATGGGTGTTACAATAACTCAATTGATGTTTTCTAAATGTTGTACACAAAGACTCGATCAGTTTTTTTGAATTGATAGAAGGTGGATATCCCTACCTGAAGGCTCAAAATTGGTTGCGATGAGGATTATTGATCATGTCAATATTTTGCGGTCAAAGTCTCTCTAAAGGATAGTCTCACATTTGGGAGGCCACTTAACATAATGGTTATATCTATAACCAAATTCAAAGAGAGCCTTATCCTATTTAATATTAAATTGATCGAAAGCCACGACCATGTAACTAGTTAAGATCAAAAGATGACCAGGCCTACAAAATGACAACCAGTCATACGGTTTCGTAAGCCTTGACCAGGTAATTGGTTGAAAGACATGACAGTTTGCCACATGATTAACGTGAGAGAGGTTATTGACATATCTGGTAACTTACGATATTTGACCAAAGAGGAAGACGGTTCAAGACTAGATGAAGATTCATGCGTGCCTCAATAAAGAAGAGATCTAATTACAATTTCATTTTTGTGAACCTTTTCACAAAAATAAAATCTCTATTTAATCGTGCTCTCATATTTTTATTTTTGGTAAATTTTGAGAGGCGTAGGTTTCGATAATCAGAAAGTTAAGCTTCTTGAGTTTATAATTATAGTTTTGTAAATATACAGAGAACCTTTCAATTGCCAATGATATGCGCCTTCTCATTTTTATTTTATTGGAATCTATATAGAGAATTAAGCTATCGAAGTGTGAAAGGTTCAACTATTTTCCCCAATTGGACAAGAATGGGAAATGATGTGGATGTAATCATTGCAAGCTAGCTAGTGCGGACCCAATAAAATGCACCTACGTGTCTATGACTGAAATCGAGGGCGGATAAAGAGCAATCACCAACACGGATAGGGCAACCCATAGATGCAAGGCACGACCCGATTGGCCAAAAACACGCCAAGGTGTACGGAAGGCCGCCAAGCAACCCAAATCGTTCTGCTCTAGGAGTGGTAGTATTTGAGTGAAAAGAATTCTAATATAGTCCTGTAATAATTACAATTTTAACAATTGTAGATCAATCATTGGGTTAAAAAGGATGAGTTGGTAGTAACTTCGCTCCACGCTAAGACCCCCTAACTTGCATGCACAAAATGCTGAAATAGACATCAATGACATGTATGTATGAATATTTCCCTTAAAAAAGATATTTCGAAGGATACAGGAGGAAAGATGATGGCAAAAAATAAAATGGTACTACAAGGATAGTGATTTTGTGATAGTGTTCAAACTGTTCATACCACTTGTTGGAGAAATGCCCTTGAGGCAATGATAGGGATTATCTTTTTCATAATTTATTATCTTGTTCCTTGAATAATGTCATTATTATTTATTAGCAAGTATGTGATTTGTTTGTGAAACTCTATATGTGACTTTGTGAAGATTATTCTAAAGTGATCCCTAGTCATTAAACATATGAGGACACATATGAATAGACTAGCATATGTATTGGTTGATGATCATGTTTCATGGTCATGAATATGGAGATATCAAACCAATAATATGGACACATAATAGAGAACATAGAGTTGAATCGACCCACCTTAAGATACTGTGAGAACGTTGTAATCTTACTTGTCATTAGTTGGTCTCATATAAAATGTGTATGCTATATCCTTAGACTTGAGGTCGACTCATGTACTCGAGATGTGTAATGACTTACTTAGAGGTTGCCAAACATTACTCGATAACTAAGTAGCTATAAAAGTGGCTTTTGGGTTTGTTGTGAAGCATGTTGCAAGGCATGGCCGATCAGGATGGGATTTACCCCTCCATACAACGGGAGAGATATCTCTAGGTCTTCAAAGTGGTCGGATTTCGAAAATGCATGGCCATGCTACTCGTGGTTAAAGAGTTAACCATAGTCGGGGATTCCATGTCACGCAATCGAGAAAGAGTGGTAGAGCTAATTAAACAAGGATGGCAAATAATCGTCTTGAGTTTGATCGATATCATGAAGCAAAGAGAAATGCATATAACTAACCATTGTTAAGGTTTGTTTGATGTGATCTTTACATATACTCGAGAGTCAGCATGTCCTGTTAGGGACCGTTGCCGATAATCATTAGGTAAGAGTACTCAGGCTATATCCAAGTATATGTGAACCTATAGGGTTGCACGTTTAAAGGGTTGAGACTTCATTCGGATGGTGATCCAGACCTATTGTGGGACGTCTATATAAAGGGAGGGGGTGATGCGCTTTAGGGTTAAGAGACACCATAGGAATTCAGAATTCCTGAAACACTAGCCGCCACACCTCCTTTGCCCTAAACCATGCAGCCGACACTAGCACTCTGACACGTGACATCTCTGCCCCGTATGTGTGGATACCTTAGAAGCGTTGTTGTGAAACTTTAATACTAGGATGATCCGCAATATATGATGGTGACAAGAATGATCCATAACCTATGACGATTACGATGAGCTATTGGAGGAGGCGTGAGGTTAGTATGACTATAACCGCACCAATGCACTACATCGACTTTACTTTCACTACGGATCTTCGTGTCAAGTGATAATTCTGTGATCTATAACTTGTAGTGGTTCCTTGGTTACACGGTAGAAAATTTATGATTTTATGCTATAGTAGTCTACCCGTTCCCTTTCAATGGTATCAGAGCCACCCCGTCTAGTTTTAGACTCAAAATAGATGCATATGGTAATATGCGGTAGTAGTAGATACGATCTATTGTTGTTTTGTTGGCCATTCTATTTGATAGATCGGTTTTGGCACTGGTCGATAAGATTGATTTGTATTCGGTGGTCGTAGATGGGTTCAAGATCAGTGTTCTATGATCATGTTGTTGTAGTCGTATCACTAATTACCCCTACCGGTTGGTTTCCGCCATCGGGGTAGATTGTGAGACATAAATCCACATGAAGCACGCGAAGATCAATAGGATTGATCGAAATGGATCATTGGTCAAAAATAGGGTTAATATGATTAATCCAAAGGAATTTCCATGGTCGGATTCATGTATTTGATATATGTTTTCCAAAGAGGTTTCAGGTGCTACCTAAACCTGCAAGGGCTTTGCTCTTGACCTGCAAGGGGCGCTACCGCTTCAAACCCTACCCGCCGAATGCGTAGAGCGACTTATAGTTCATTGCATCACATCGTTCGGTAGAATGCGATTCTATGCATAACTTGTTTTTGCAGGATTGATGTGTATAGTATGGCCCCTTGTGTATATGATGCATGTGTGTAATTTTCATAGCCTACGTGTCATGCTTGATTGCAGCCCAAGGCTGTCTAAATCTATATAATGGCCTACGTGTTGACTTGTGATGTTTCTAAACTCCTTGTAATTTAATGTGATTATTATTTATTTCTATGAATGTTATGTAGTTGTTTCGAATACTTTTAACATGGTAGAAGTAAAGATCCCTCACGTAATATTAAGCAAAATTGATGCCCTCCTAATTAGCTGCACCCTGCAATACCATATAAATTAATTATAGGTATGCTAAAGTAGGGTTCTATTAACTTTCCTTGATTAGTTGGGTTTGTGTCAGAAAAAAACTTGGTTTTCCCCTTAGCCAAGAGTTGGCTACTGACTTGATTCTTGCGTCAGTCCCTTCAAGCTTCAGCAATTCATTATGACTTTTCATATGAATGGCATGGACAAGAATATTATCGAGCTACATATGATGCTCAAGACAATAGAGGACAGTATTAAGAAAAGCACTAGTCATGTGATGATGGTACAGAAAAGTAATAGCTTCAAGAAGAAAACTAAGACTAAAGAAAAAGTCAAGGCTAAAACTTTAGATAAGATCCCCAGCAACAAGCCTAAGCCTAAGCCCAAGCCTGGTCCTACTTCCGAGAGTGAATGCTTCTACTGCAAACATTTAGGTCATTGAAAGAAGAATTACAAAAAGTACCTGACAGATCTGAAAAAGAATGGTGGAGCTAAGTCATCAACTATTTCAGGTATTAATGTTATAGATGTATTTCTTACTGATTCTCCTATTAACTCTTAGGTATTTGATAACGGATTGATTGCTCATATTTGCAATTCGATGCAAGGGTTGATAAGGAGTGGGAGCATTACAAGAGGCGAGATCGATATCCGTGTTGGGAATAAAGCAAGGGTTGCTGCATTGACCGTCGGGACCTTACCACTACATTTACCTTTATAATTTATTATAGAATTAAATAATAATTATTATGTTCTAGCATTATGTAGAAACATTATCTCTGCCTCATGTTTATTAGTAGAGGGTTATAATTTCATTATTGAGGATAATAGTTGTTCTATAATTTTGAATAAGATGTTTTATGGCTATGCTCCTATTATGAATGGCTGTTCATTTTAAACTTCAATTATGCACCTATCTATAATATTGATTGGCTTCGGCCTAATGATTTGAAACCTGCTTACTTTTGGCATTATCGCTTGGGTCATATTGGTCAGAAATGCATGACGAAGCTCCATAGAGATGGTCTTCTAAAATAATTTGATTTTGAATCATTTGAATCATGTGAGTCTTATCTACTTGGTAAGATGACCAAGACATCTTTCACTGGGCATTGTGAGAGGGCATCTTGACTTATTTAAACTCGTACACATTGATGTATGTGGACCAATGAGCATGACGGCTAGAAGTGGTTGTCAGAACTTCATTACTTTTATCGATTACTATAGTAGATATGGTAATGTGTACTTGATGAGGCATAAGTCAAAAACTTTTGAAAAGTTCAAGGAATTTCAGAATGAAGTACAAAATTAACGTGGCAAGAAAATCAAGTTTCTACGATCTGATTGTGGAGGTGAATATTTGAGTCACGAGTTTAATATGATCATCTAAAGAGTTGTGGAATTGTTCCATAACTTACGCCTCCAAACACGCCTAAAAAGAATAAGGTGTCCGAGTAGCGTAATCGGACCTTGTTAGACTTGGTTCAGTCAATGATGAGTCAGTTAGATCTACCACTATCTTTTTGGGGCTACGCTCTAGAAACTATAGCTTTCACATTAAATAGGGTACCATCTAATTCTATAGATAAGACATCACATGAGATGTGGACCAGGAAGAGACATAGTTTGTCTTTTCTACAATTTTGGGGTTGTGATGTTTAAGTTAAATGTCAGACGTCCGACAAACTCACATCCAAATCGGATAAATGCTTTTTGTGAATATCCTAGGAAAACATTAGGATATTACTTCTACAACCAAGAAGAAGGAAAGTGTTTTGTCGATTGGAATGATGTCTTTCTAGAGAAAAAGTTTCCCTCACAAAAGGTAAGTGGAAGAAGAGTCCAACTCGAAGAAGTTTGAGAGACTCCACTCGAGAAGGACTTGGTTGGAGACACCCATGTCAAGGAGAATCTAGTTGAGGAACCTGTGGTCGAGAAAACCCCAGTTGGAGGTACCCTGGTCGAGGAGACACTAATGCCATGTTGGTTGGATAGACCGTGCAAAGTACCTGCTCGGTATTTGCGCAATATATTGTTGTTGGATAGCGATGAGCCTACAACTTATAAGGAAGTGATGATAGGCTCAAACTTTAAGAAATGGCTTGGAGCCATGAGATCCGAGATAGAATCTATGGGTGACAATCAGGTTTAGAATTTGGTTGATTTGCCTAACGATGTAAAAACCATCGAATGCAAATGGGTCTATAAGAAGAAGATTGAAATGGATGGAAATATTCACATCTATATAGCTTGACTTATTACAAAGGGGTCTCGACAAGTTCAAGGAGTTGACTACGATGAGACTTTCTCGCCGGTAGCGATGCTTAAATCTATACAAATCATTCTAGCTATTTGTGAGACCCCGTCCATGAAGAATAGGAAATCTCCATGTCATTATTGTACTAGTCCTATGATCACTGGCTAGCACTCACATGTTTACAACATCAATACCACATCCATATACAGAATATATTAATACTTGGAACAAAAGTTAATTATACAAAGTTCTTTACATAATAATACGGTACAATGGAAAAAGACTTTAAAAACCAAAAGCCTCGTGGAGTGCCCATCCAACCCGCAGGCATCCGACAAGGAAAATCCTAGAAGAAATCATCGTCAAAAACCCCGTGGCCTACCTGGAAATATGAATCATCTGGCATGTCACCGACTTCATCTTCTGAGACAACGATTTTAGCAAGGTTGAGTACTTTCGTACTCAGCAAGATTTATAGTGGTTCACAAATGCATATAAGTAATTATGCGGGCTTAAACAAGGATAAGGCTCTAAGTTACTTTGCAGTTATATAAAGAAATGTAGACATATAATTATAATAGATTGCAAACCGAAGTTTATAAAAACTGCTAAGATTTTTGTAATCATAAATAAGTATCCAAGATCGACAACACAGCCTACCTGACTGTGAAGCCCGTGCATGCTGGTCCTTTGACATAAAATGATGGTTGCTAAAACAGTTTTAAATCAAACCCATTTTTAAAAAATACCAAAGCCTAACATTGGAATGACTTCACCAAGTGCCCATGACCACGAGCGTGGCTAATCGATTAGATTTTCACTCTATAGAGGTGTACAGCTTTACCCACAAGGAATGATCAACCTCTTTGCCAAGCTAATTAACACACTTCCTTTGGTGTGTCGGCAAGGAGATCATACATAACCGTTACATTATCTAGATATGGTTTTGAACCAGCTGGGGACGTTGAGCCCTTGCCATAGAAATAGAAACATTCACCCAAGACGTGGATCCATTCACATAATACCCAACACAATGTTTCTGTTCATGGCAAGGCGTACACCGTTGCATTGGTAAGTAGAAACCCCTACAAGTAGACCTAACCGGAATGCCTGTGCTATCTCTCGCCTTTCAATGTGCAAGCCATGCCTAAATAACTTAATAGGTTAAGGCCGTCCCATACTAGCCCTCATGGTTACACAAAATTCTTGGATCAATAGCATCCTATTACTCGGTCCTTAATCTGACACGGGCGATAGTCCACCCTACACTACATGCAAGTCCATCTGCACATCCGGCTATTACCAAGAATCACCCGTGTCAAAAT
Source organism: Guadua angustifolia (assembly GCA_036346375.1). NCBI lineage: Eukaryota > Viridiplantae > Streptophyta > Magnoliopsida > Poales > Poaceae > Guadua > Guadua angustifolia. The sequence continues at coordinate 19,716,361 of CM070515.1, forward strand.
CATAGTTTTATTTTGGGTTTTTAATCAAAATACCAGCAACCTTTCCAAATCGTACCCAACAGCTTAAAGCATTTGAAAAGACCAAGTTCATTTCTAAGCATGGCTAAGCAAAGTATTACACTAACGATTATACCTAGAATGACATTATTTATGTCTAATTCATACTATACTTATCAAGGTTCACTCATTCATGCATATTAAAGAAATCCACAATTTACAGGTGTAGCTACTAGCTCTACCCCAAAATAGCAATTTATGGGGAATTACGCACATACATAATACATTGACAAAAACAACATATTGTAGGTGAATTAACAAGTTTGACATGCTCAAGGAGGTGCTTCCCTTGCTGATCATTGTCTGGATCAAAATCAGGGTCAGTGACAAGGTCTTCTTGTTCACCTTCTGGGACGTCGGTGTCTAAACGTCACGCAACAGAAATATAAGTAACAATCAGCAAACTCCAAAAGGGCAAAAAGAAAATTGATAATAAAACAAACAAAAACTCCCTATAGGGAACAGGGGTTGATTTTGTGGATTAATTTCTCTTATATTACGAATTCAAGAAGCTAAAATTATGTATTCTTATATTTCCATTTTTGAATTCAAGATGCAAAAATTATTTAAGATTATAATGATATGATCGCCACTTGAACAAGAAGCAATTCCTTTCTTTAATTTGGATTCAGATTCAAAGCAATATTTTCTTAGACTTTTAGTTATTTAAAAGCTAAATTTCAATTCATCGCATGCATATATAAACATATATGCTCATGAGTGCATATACTTACATCATTGCCAATCCTTATGAATGGTTACTTGACAATTAGCTCTAAAGCATGATTAGATATGATCTTTGAAAATGTAGGGCCTATATTGATATATCAATTCATGAGTATAAGGGTTATTCGCTCTTACCTTATTTAGTGAAATCTATATCCATTTGCATACACTATGCATTGAATACTCTCTTTTATTGGAAAATGAAGCAAACTAATTTGAAACTTAAATGTTTTTACATTTTTAGACTCCTTCTAGCATAAGTATCCAAACAAAATTTATCCCATTTTATTTAGACTTCAATTGCATAAGTTGCACATAGGACATATTGGCAACCTATACTTGAATTTTGATTATTATAAATCACACAACAAACATTTTTAGAATATTTTTGCATATTCTAAATCTATAGGATTTTAGACGATTTTAGAAATTTCTTTCAACAAATTTGGAGTAATAGTTCAAAAGTTATTGCTAAATGAATTGGCTCGGGTTTGAAAAACAAATTGAAATTCAAAAATGTGCTTTCGGTACTTGGAAAGCACCTTTGCGATTTTGGTGCCAGTGCAATTGAACTTGGCCTGTAGCCATTGACAATCTAGGCCCACGGGTTAGCGACTGCACGACGCGACTGGCAACAGGGACCCCCTTGCCAGAGATACGAGAACAGAGAGCCTCGGTTCTTGGCTCACCGCTAGCGAACTAGCCCTGGCGCAGTAGAATGGATAGCACCACGAGCATCAGCATGATAGTGCGCACTTAGGGGTGGTATCCATTCAGTCGGAGATGGCTGGGAAGTAGGTCACCACCGTATGGATGCGGCGGCGCCATGATCGACTCAGTGAAATCTTGTACTCACGGCGCATTTCCACCGGAGAAGTGATCCGAGAGCATCAGTGGATGATCTGCATTCCATTTTACCTTAAAGATCGGTCGATGGTTGAGTGAATTGGTCTGCCAACGGTCGCCGGCCGGGGAGAAGAAAGGTGGCAATGCAGATGCGCTGTAGGCAAGAATAGTAGAAGAACAAGATTGATGTGTTATCTAGGAGGTACGGTGAAGCTCTAAGGTGAACTAATTCTAACAATTGTTACCAGATTAACTCAATTCACCGATTTCCCTTCTTTCAGATGGTCTATTGAAATGGCAAGGAAAATGACTATGGCTTAAGTGCTGGGTTCAGGTGGGGTTCAAAGGAGAGGAGAGGTCTCAATGCGACGTAGAACCAAAATTTATAGCCGGCTAGGGCAGTGATCGACAGGGTTTGAAATTGCGGTGGTGGCTCTGTGCTTATGCGATGGGGTGGCACAGGAATTAGTCGGCAAAAAATGACGGGGGATTGACTGGGTATGGCGTATAGCTCCTAAGATTGAATGTGGCAGTGGACGATTGCGCGGGCGGCGCAGATGCTTAGGGATTCTATGAACTCGGCTCGCTCTGGGAGTGAGGGAGCACATGACCTCAATTAGAAGAAGATGAAATGAGGGGGAGAGAGCCTGACAGGTGGGGCCAAGGTCCATCGGGCAGTGACAGTGCTAATTTCTCCATTGCTTCTAGTGAGTGGTTACGGCATAGTGACCGGGGCCCACATGGCAGTGTCAGAGCACGAGATAAGGAGATAAACTACGTTCAGATAGCTAGTACTTGCGTTAATTCACCTAACAATTCACTGCCAAAATTTCTGATACTTTTTGAACAAGGTCTCCTGGTAATTTTTATCTCCTAGTAAAAATCCTAGATAAAAACATCCTATATATAATTTATACAAATTCTTACAATAGGTATTGTCCAAAATTGCCTTTTCAGGTTTTGATTTATTTAAGGGTGTAAATGATGCGATTCATTTTTAAAACTTCTTATAAAGGTTGTATTGGGTTAAAGGTACTGCTATAAAAATATAAATTTAATATCTTGTTTATTTATTTTATCAAAAATTCTAAAATGCCACTTCTTAGATTTTTTAAGCTTCTATTTTTGAATTTTTAAAAGAAATAATTGACATGGTTATTTTCTAAAATTTTTATCAGAGGTGGATACTATACTGAGAACATTGTGGTAATTTTTATAGCTCTAGATAAGTTTCTAATCTTCTATATTAATTCTAACTTGCACTATTTTCAGTCACAAGGGCTGTCTTTTCTGTTATCTTTCACATTTTGGTGCATTAAAAATTATTTACTGGTTGAAATGATCTACCGACATGCTTAGGGTTTTTATTATTAGCTTTCTAGAATTTTACTTTTACTTTTTCATCTTGTTACCATTATCCATTCACTAATTCCCTTTTATTTGATTTTTCTCACAATACACAAATCCAAGGAAAATCCAAACAAAAACCAATGATGTTAAGAAAACTCAGAAATAACCATATTCAAATTCAAAATATCTACTTTTATTTTATTTGTATTTTTCAGGATGTTACACTATTGCTGCATATTTTGATTAGGAGATATGGCAATAGATGTCAAAATGGCTTTCCTTAATGAAAACATAAGTGAGGATGTGTACATGACACAGTCTAAGAGTTTTGTCTATCCAAAGAATGCTAGTAAAATATGCAAACTTCAAAAATCCATTTATAGGTTGAAGCATGCATCTCAGAGTTAGAATATTCATTTTGATGAGGTAATCAAAGGGTTTGGCTTCATCAAGAACGTAGAAGAACCTAGTGTTTACAAAAAGGTTAGTGAGAGCACACTTATAATTCTAATCTTGTATGTGGATGACATATTATTGATTGAGAATGATATTCCTATGTTAGAATCTGTTAAGGCTTCACTAAAAAATAGTTTTTCGATTAAGGATTTAGGAGAAGCAGCATATAGAGAAAATGCTAATTGGATTAAGCCAGAGTCGTGCATCAACAAGGTGTTGAATTAGTTCAATATGCAGGATACCAAAAAAGGGTTCTTTCCTACATCGTATGGAATAAGTCTTAGCAATACTCAGTGCCTTTCGACTATTGATGAGCGAGACCATATGAGTAAGATTCCATATACTTTAGCCATTGGATCTATCTTGTATACCATATTGTGTACAAGATTGTGGCACCCCCACTTTTCTTGACCATGCTAGAACTGGTGGAAAATATCACAGAACAGAGTGCGTTAAGATCAGCCAAGAAAAATAGCGCATGTATATGTAGAAACTTCCACCGAATAGTACACAAGGATTTATTCTTAAAGTACTTATAGCACTGTCTTAGGTCTAGTTACAGTGATTTCTACACCACCCGCCCAGTTATTATAGTATTACTCTAGTGCCTCCCTCCTGAGGGTATTTTATTCTGCCAAGTCTTGTTCGTTTGCTCCCTCGCATTCTTAGCCCTCCACACCAACATTAGCATCACAGTAATAACTCATATCATCATGAAAATCACTTTCTACCTTGTCTAGGTTTGTGGACTCAGTAGGTTTTGAAAATCAACAAAGAAAGCAAGGATAAGTACTCCAGTACTCAGCAAGCTGCAGAAAATTTAAGCATGAATACACACACACAAGTAGCTCTTTAACCAAATTACCTATCTCTTTACCCATTTGTTAGAAAATATCAAGTATTATCTTTTGAACCTACTAACGATAGAGCAACGTGGGATCTTGCATCCTGTATTAAAGAAAAGCCCACACAACACACTTACAAACCTGAAAGCTAGGAGTGACATCACATTTTAACTCTGATCTAAGGTGTACTGCTTTGCCCATAGCATCACTTGGCTTGTATTGTTTGACTAGTGTGCTTCCTTCGGTGCACGACTAAGCCAAGGAAATATAACTTCTAGCCAACTGTACTCTGATCTCTGTCATACCGCCTTGTCTCACCAAAGTTACGCGGGTCGAGACTCCTCCCCTGATGTCTTGCCCTAGGGTGACTGCCTCCACCTGGCATAGTCACATTCTCACCCTTGGTAAAGATAGCTACTTGTTGGTTACTTAATTTAGCCCGTCCCATACCAGGTCTATGGTCAACACGGTTTGCACTATTTTTGAAGTAAGTGCCAGTTTGGTTTTGACTTTAAATGATATCCTATGTAGAGGAGCCCTGATTTCCACAACAACCCTACCTGGATTGTTCATACCCTGAACTCCTCTACCCACTAAATATTTCCATTATTTTTTTTACTACTAAACCTCTTTGGCCTAGACTTAACAAAATCACACGCTGGATCTACCTGATCGACTTTCCATGTTTTGATTCGTCGATCTTCAAAAAAAAAGATAAGAAGCAAAGTTTCCCCTTTGAGTTTGAGTGAAAAAAAGAAAATGCGAGAAAAAGTGCAATCCCTACCATGTATTGCTCAAGTGGAATTTGGAACATTCCAAAAAGTTGGAGATCCAACTACAAGGAGACAGGCAGTCTGATACCACAGTGCTATGGTATCTTTCATCTCTTTTTTTTGATTTGACATGGGAAACATCTCCCATCCTTTCTGAGGACCTTTCAAATACCACACATGAATCACGGGACATGCGAGTTTGATGTATCCCATTTGGTATCTTTGTATCCGAGAATCAACAAATTCTACCCCGCATTTTTGGCAAAATCTTTCGTCTTCGTTTTCAGCTATGCTCGCTTGAGAATTTCCATAAGCACAAATTTCACTTTTTATGGGTCCAGCCCACCATTGATTAGAAGATTTAGCTTGTATGAATCGCTATTGATTTGATACAAATAATGGCAGTCATTTCAGTATTCTAATGGCAGTCGTTTCAGTATGTTAAGGATACAGAGGGACTAATAAGGGGACTAAAGAAACAAGAACAACAACGACTAATTCATCCGCCAGTATATTCCCGAAAAGTAAAAAACTAAGCGATAATGGTTTTGTGAAATCTTCTAGGATGTTAATTGGTAAAAGGATTGGAGTTGGTTTAATATTCGATTTGAAACGTTCAATGGGTGTTACAATAACTCAACTGATGTTATATAGATGTTGTACAGAAAGACTAATCAGTTTTTTTAATTGATAGAGGGGGTAAACCCCTACCTGAAGACTTAAAGTTGGTTGCGACAAGGATTACTGACCATGTCAATATTCTACGATCAAAGTCTCTCTAAAGAATAGTCCCACATTTGGGAGGCCACATAACATACCAGTTATGTCTACAACTAAATCCAAAGAGAGTCTTATGCTCTTTAGTAGTAAATCGATTAGAAACCCCAACCAGGTTACCAGTTAGATCAAAGAATGACCAGTCCTACGAAATGACAACCAATCATATAGTTTCTTAAGACCTGACCGCAATTGGTCGAAAGACATGACATTCTTCCACATGATTAACGCGAGAGAGCTTATTGATGTATCTGGCAACTTATGACGTTTGACCAAAGAGGGAGATGGTTTGAGACTAGATGAAGATTCATGTGTGAAGACAAAAGGCGCTTGTAGTATAATTAATTGCCACCCTGATAGTGTAGCTTGCGCGCCTCGATAGAGAAGAGATCTGACTATAATTTTATTTTTGTAAACTTTTCATGATAATAAAATCTCTACATAATCATGCTATCATATTTTTATTTTTCCCCTAATTCTATAGAGGCCTATGTTTCGATCATTGATAGGTTGAGTTTCTTAAGTTTATAATTCTAGTTGTGTAATTGTACATAGAACCTTTCAGTTACTCTATGTAGGGATGAAAACGGGTCGGATAATTTCTGACCGATCTAGACAATTTTCTGATATGAACAATTTTTGGATACAAATTCTATCGGATCGGATGTTTGTTGGACAGTATCAGATCGGAAACGAATACGGACTTTTTCTGTCGGATACGGATTCAATAACTCACTATCCATCAGATATGGATACAGATCGGGATAATCCAAATATTTATGGGCCGGATTATCCAGATATGCATGTGGGCTGGGTCAAGGCTACTCTTTTGGCCAAGAACGTTTCTGAATTTCAAAATCGTTTTCTAATTTAATAATCCATAAATCAAATTTCAACTATTAAAATTGGCAAACCAACTCCAAAAATTACAAAAATATTTAGGGAAGTTCCCAACATGATCTAACATTTTAAAATGATTATTTTCAAGATAAAAATTCAAAAAATATTATCCTTAATAGGAAAATATTTTAAGTAGCAAAAATGCATAGAAACTCATAAGTACATAATTCAATAAAGAATACAAATCTTGGGTCATTGCATGTTTTTCATGAATGTTTGGAGCAAATAAACTAGTTATGTTTTTTATTTTGTGTGTGTAATTTAAAGGGTTTTCATGTTCCAATAAATATCCGTGACCATATTTATTTCGATTCGTATTCACTCTTTATCCATATTCGATATTATTCGTATTCAGGTTATCTGTATTTGTATCTGAGAAAAAAAATACGAAAACAAATATAGTAAAACCGTTAACCGTTCGTATCTAGTCTGTTTTCATATCCAACTCTGTGATATGCGCCTTCTCATTTTTATTTCATTGGAATCTGCATAAAGAATGGAGCTATGGAAGTATGAAAGGTTCAGCTATTTACCCAGTTGGACAGGCATGGGGAAATGACGTGGATGCAATCATAGCTAGTGCGGATCCAATAAATTAGATGAGTGCAAAAAGATCAATGCTGTCCTGTGCAGGGTTTACAAAAACTGTTTTAAACCCAAAATTTTTAATCCCGCGGTATCGAAAACCGTAAAAAACTGAATGGTATGAAAATTCAAACTATTTAAAATCTAGTCAAACCGGTGAGTGAAAATCGCTCGGTTTTGGCCAAAAGCTAAGCTGTTTTTGGCAAAAAAAAAGCTAAAAACCGTAGCCGGTCAAAAAAGGAGGAATATAAAAAAATTGGAAAAATTGTAAAAAAATATTGTAAAATTTGTAAAAATCCAATGAAGACCAAAAAACAGAAAAATATAAGAAATATATATATATATATGTATATATATATAAGTATGTAAAAATAAGAAAAAATTCCGGTATAATCTCTCCTAAACATGGAAAAATTTCGATATAACCTTTGCTATATTTTAGACAATTGAAAGTTGTAAATTAGGTATTTAGCAATAATATATCAATAGATAATATTTCATTTCAATACTACTCATATCAATCCAATAAGTACAAAAATAGGCATTTAATAATAATATATTAACAAATAATTTTTCTGTCGGGGACTGAGAAATCTCTGACAAGTCAACGCGTGGTCAACAGGGTCCCCAGCTCGGGACGATGCAACAAGGGGCCTCGACCACGACCTAAGCGACGCTGATTCCCGCACGACCTCGAGCTTGGGCAGTGGGGGGTCCCATCCCCGCATGACGTCGACCTTGGCTCGGGGGCGTGCGTTTACTCGGCGGTTACCAAGACCGATGATCCCGGAGTTAGGTGGACGTGGGCGCCAGATCCGGGACGGTTGCAGTACGTCTTCATTGCACGACGTGCACTACCCCGGGAATCTCTCTTGACTGTTTCTTGTAACGGCTGAGAAGGGTATAAAATCCCCCAAGACAGAACGAGGCAACAGGATATCAGCGCACTAGCAATAGACCAGTAGACACAACCAGAACGCTCAAGCCTGAGCTGTAATCCACTCTCTGTACTCAAGATTAGTGAGTCCCTCCGCCTCAGGAGAAGACTGGAGTAGAGCTATTACCCACACGGGGGCTCGAACCAGTATAATCGGACCGTGTCCTGCTCGTTGACGTTTGCCCCGATCCACGTCCGATCCTCCGTTGAGCGCAGCTCTTGCTGGGTCCCTCATTCACACTAACCCCATTTTCACATTTGCGGTCAGGCGATCCCGATCGTCGACACTTTCATTTCAATATTACTCACATATCAATCCAATAAGTGCGAAAATAAGTATTCACATAATGATATACCAATATCATTCACATATCAATACCATTCACTTATCAACACCATTTACATTTCAATAATTTATAGAAATTGCTAGTGTCAAATTGCACGTTATACAACAAAATAACTACAGAATATAACTAGTGGTATAGAGTACATCTTTCATACTAAAGTTTTGGTAGTTCAAGTATTCATACAACGAGAAGTAAGCTTTTCAAAATTGGATAACATTAACATATTAAAATATACCATAGCAAGATAATTTTTGTGTATACAAATATTGTTACTTGAACAAATAGTACCATTTTTAAAAATCGTCCATTACTACTGAATCGACTGGATCCGCCAACGCTGCAAAAGCATTTCCCTTGGTTTGGTGGTTACAGACTGCAGAGAACTGCGATCGTGCCTTGTACAGACACTGGGCCTCGAAGGCCCTTTCCACATACAACATGCGCCCGTACTGTCTCCAGTAATCAGGAACGTGAAGTCTCGCTCGCCACATCTGATGCCCGTGAAGGTACATCCATACATGGCAAATTAAACTCTAACTTCGCAGCCAGAGCAAACCCAAGGGCCTCTCATCTCATGGCTCGCACAGGCACAGCCTAACGCCCATAAGCTACAGCCCCATTCCCAGTCACTTCTTATATTGCTGCCTATATTTATAGGCTTTCTTGTATCTCGGATGATGGACCGTGGAGCTTGGCTTTAACTCCTGCATCGCTTTAAAAAAAAGAAAAAAATTGAGATGCTGAGTCTTATGTTGCTGCCACTTGTTTCTTGCTTTCTTATGTATCTCAGTTTAAGCATCTATAACGAACACATTTGCATGGCGTTGCAGACAAGACTTTCACCAGCTTTACGTTCGAACACTTCATGCCTGCTAACTGTGCTCGCTACACATTCGTGTTACCACAATCATCATTACTGTTGTGCCTGCCATGGCATATTGGCAACCCCATCCTCTATTGTATTAGTAAATCTAGCCAAATTTCCGGTGTAACTGCATGGGCTAGGTACTACGTTGTATGTGTTCATATTGAAGCATATACTTGTGTACTTAATATACAACTCTAACACCTCTTGTACGTATATAATAAATCTGTACCGTTATAATTCAAATCCACAAGTACCCACAATCAACGTGTAGACTTTTCACCTTTTCTAGCTCTTGAGAGAGAACGTTGTAGCTTCTTTTTCTATCTCTTTAATAATATAATAGATAGATAACGTTTATAGAAAATTTACACGTCTATTGTGAAAGGCTAGAAAACGCTTCCATTGGTTAGAGAAATAAATAATATATACCAATTAATTGGTAAGTTCAAGTTATAACAATGTAGATTAACAAGAAATATAACTATATTTCCGATTGTAAACATTAGAGTTGATAATAAATACAACTATATTTTCAAACCAGGGAGGGAGGCGGCGTCGCTCCGGGGAACGCGCCTCCCTCCCCTCCGCCCGATCAAGCCCAACCCCGCCTGAATTCCCAATTCTCCCCGAAATTTCCCCCGGATTCACCCCCAATTAGATCCCCAATCGCCCCTCCCGCGGCCGATCGAGTCGGATCCCCTCGCCGGATTGGTTCCCCAGCCGGGCGACGCGTGCGGGGATTGAGAGCTAGGGTTCGGTGGCTTCGCTTGTCCCCTCCCCCCGTGGCCGCCTAGGGTTTCTTCCATGGCTGACAAGGGCTGCCTCAAGCGCCTCCAGAAGGAGTATCACGCGCTTTGCAAGGAGCCGCCGCCGCAGATCGTGGCCCGCCCGCTGCCCAACGACATATTGGAGTGGCGGATATTGGGTGACAATGCTTTAAGAATCAATTCAAAGCAGTCATGGCGGGCGGAACAGCGGCTGCTGGTGGCGATCGATTTCATGGTCGCAGCTATGGTGGTCAACTTCGTCTTGCTCGTGGTGGTCATAGACGGTATGGAGTCCGTGATCGCGTCCAAGATTTTGGGGGCGCAATGATTCAAATAGCCGCGGTGTTCTTGGTGGTGGCGTCCAGAATGTTGGAAATCAGGTCGCGGATTGTGGCACCCAGAATGTTGGAATTCCAGGGGGCTGCCGAATTGCTTTCGCGGAAAAGGTTTCCGATGATGTTTTCGCTAAGCAATCCAATGAAACGGGGGAGAGCTCTGCGATCCAGGCTGGTAGCAATCAAGGCTTTTCTTTTTTCCTTTTTCCTTTTGTTTAAGGGCTGTGTGCTTCTTGTTAAGCAGAGGCCGGGAAAAATTTTAAGAACTTGTATCATCTTGATGTAATGTTCTTGAAATTAATAAAATCTTCCTTTATCTAAAAAAATATTTTCAAACATGGACACACGTACAATAATATCCAGCCACGCAGGCGACGGATATATCTTATTGCGCAATAGAGCACCCTTTACCCTCCAGTAAAGCTTATTCGTAAGATACGTGAATGCATGGGACATTGTTCAGTAACTAGGTGAGTACGAGTGGCACGGCCTTCAGAGGGGTAGCCATGACCAGGACGTCCTTGGTCGTATACCTCTCGGTCACGTCCAAATCCTCGGCCGACACGCCGGCCGGCAGCTGCCAGTCGAACGCGTGCACCAGTGACGCCACTATAAACGGCACGACAAGCTCCACCATCGGCAAGCCGGGGCACAGCCTCCGGCCGGTCCCCAGCGGGATGAACTCGAACTCTTTGCCCCAGAAGCCAACCTCGGCCTTGCCAAAGAAACGCTCCGGCAAGAACTCGTCAGGCTTTTCCCACGCAGCAGAGTCGCGCATTATCGCCCACGAGTTGAAGAACACTGTCGACCCTTTCGGCACGGCGTAGCCGCCAATCTCCACGCCGTCCTCCACTGCCTTGTGCGGCAACATCAGCGGTGCCACAGGGTGCAGCCGCATTGCCTCCTTCACTACGGCCTGGAGGTACGGCATGTTCGCCACATCGGGCTCCTCCATTATTTCCTTGCTGCCAAGAATGTCCTTAATCTCCGCCCGCACGTTGGCCATTACGTTCGGGTTCCGGAGTAGCTCGGCCATCGCCCACTCCACTGTGAGCGTGGTCGTGTCGCTCCCCGCCGCGAAGACGTCAAACAGTATGACTAGCACATCCTGGCGAGCGACCTGGCCAGTGGACATCAGCTCGATGAGCGAGTCCAGGACGTCACCGTGCTTGGCCTTGGAGGCCTCGTCCAACCGGCGATCAATTATGCCATCGAAGATGTGGAAGACTCTGTTCATGTGCCTTGCCGTCAAGCGACGAAAGCCTTGCAGATCGAGCAGCCGGAGGAACGGGTAAAAATCTGAGATGTTCGGCTTTGCGAGTAGCGAGACGATATCCTCCATGAGCTCCGGGAACTCGGCGTCGACACCGATCACGTCGGCGGAGAAGAGCACGTTAGACACGAGGTTGAACAAGCCGTTGTTCACGGCCCGACCAACCTCCACTTCTTTCCCAGCATGGCCGCGGAAATAGTTCACGATGTCACGCACCTTACGCTCGCGGACGGCGCTCGCGGCCCTGAGTCTGCGCGGGGAGAAGATGTGCGCGGCCACGACGCCGCGCACGGTCTTCCACAGCGGATTGGAGCTCGGTAGCCATGCCATGGATCGCTCGGAGAAGCCCAACGCGTGTCTGGTGTCCGGGATCGTGCGCGCGGCGAGGCGCCGATCGTGCTTCGTGAAAGCCTCCCGCGCCGCATCTCGCGAGGAGACGATCACCGCAGTGATGAGGCCCAGCTTTATCGTCATGACGGGACCGTGGGCACGTGCCAGGCTGGCGAGGCTGTGGTGGAAGTTGCCGCTCAGGTTGAGTAGGTTGCCGACGACTGGAAGCGGCATGGGGCCCGGCGGCTGCCGTCCAGTGGCCGAGCGGTGTCTTAGGCTGGTCAGGTAGTAGAGGAGAGAGGCGGCGAGAGTTGCCCACAGCAACCAGAGCTCACTCTCCATTTGTGCGGTGCATGCGGTAGTTCGAGCGATTCATGCACATATTTATAATGCCAGCGGGTAGTGGTGTTCAACTTGAACAGGGCTCCCGTGCGTTCAACTTACAAGTACATGGGCTTCTCCATGCATGTGAAATTGTGAATCAGCACTCAACTTTTTAAGAACAAAAATCAGCGCCCAATTATGTATTTTAATGTAATATATTTATCGGATGTACTATGTACATTAACCTTTTACAATTCTGATCGATCCTCTAGTAAAGTAAAACGATTATAAATAATAAATCTTATAAATTATATATATATATCTATATATATTGTTAATTTTGTGTTAGTTTATCGACATATTGAGGACATATATGTAGTGAGAATCCTGTGAAAACTAAGGGCACCTTTATATCACAGGATTTTCATATATATGGTTTTTGGAGGATTCTAGTTTCCTAAATTTATTGTTTCTTTTTTTTAATCCCTTGGGTTCATTTTCATAACAGATTATTTGGAACATTGAAACGAGTGTTCCATATTATTATGGAATATGCTTTTCAATTCCCTCAATTCCACAAAAAAATATACATTATGTCAAACTGATCTCTTAGAAATAATCTTGGCACAAAAGAAAAGAGCGCCCACACGTCACTCCTCGTGGCAAAAACTAGGCGTGGTTCGTACTGTTTCTTGAAGTGAAAGCCCATGACACCACTCTCCCTTTAAGCAGGGACAGAACATCCACTTCCACTGGCGTCTATAGGCCCTTTAGGGCAAACTATGAGAATGTAGATTTTAGATTTGAGAGAAGCTATCAGCCACTCGATTCTCTCAGAATCTAGAATCTACAGTCTTATTTGGTACAGCTCCAGATCCCAGCTCTACCTTAGATCTAGAGCTTGTAGGCTAGAATAAAGTGAATTAAGCTTATATTTTTAGTCGAAAATGTAAACAAGATGGCCCACCTAAACACTATTAGTTCCAGCTCCATAAATTTCTAGAGCTAAGAATACCCTGTTCCACCAACTCCTCAGATTTTGGTGGAACTGAAGTTGTACCAAACATCCCTTACATTTCCATAATCTGCCCCAAAGGAGGCCTATGTCAAGGTTTGAGTCCTCGTGCTACTTCGTGGTCACCTTGGCCCCGTGGTTTCTTCCTCAGCTTATCTCGAGCAACTAGCAGAAATCTTCGCTTATATGCCCTTTTTTACATTTTTTCTTTTTGAAAATCTAGTCTCCATTCATACATTTATAAATTTGACCCTTTTTCATCGCAGCAGAAGTGGCAGACGACATTTATCTCCTGCCACGCATAACGTAAGGTGGCCGGCGCCACGATAGGACGAAAGACTACAAGAGCAACACTAGAGCACAGGATGAGGAGGGCGCTGCCGAGCTGCGCCAACATGGCAGGTGAAGCTCGGTCGTGCTAGGGTGCACGCTCCTCCCGTGCTACCGGAGCACGGTAGTGCCCTCCTCTCGTGCTCTAGCGTCGCTCCCATGGTCTCTCACCCTACCACGGCACCGATCACCTTTTGTACTCCCTGAACACGATAAGAGATAGGTGCATCTTCTGTGATAGAAGAGAATAAATTTGCAAATGCATACACAAAAACTATATGTGTGCTTGTGAGGAGTGAGGACCAGGTAAGTGAAGGCTACCAACCAGTAAAGGTTGAGTCTACCAGTTCCCGAACTCCCAAATTCTGGGATTCATGCTACTTACGTCGTCGTCTACTGTTCCCAGCAACTTCCTTCGGATTTTATTCCCGTGGACTGTAGGCTAGATTTTCCTTCGACAAAACCACAATTCCTCTCTCTTCTAGATGCGTGCTTTTATTCCCGTGGACTGTAGGCTAGATTTTCCTGGCCGATGGCATGCATGTATCTTTTACCTTTAGTGTGCAGTTCGTTGCACGTGTTTTTGGTTGATTTGTATGTAACAAGCCAAAAGAGGCCAAGCCCTGGGGAAGTTATAGTCTGCGATTCTCCGATGGCGGCTCTCGTAAATCGTAATCTAGGTTGATAGCGACAACAAAGGACTTTTTCTTGAAAAAAAAAACAAGCGTCACAACAATGAAGGGTTAGCTTTCTTACTGATCTGGTAACAAATAGTAATCGTTTTAGACATCGATACAGTTTTTAAAATATGGATTTGACTACTAATTTATATTATAATATATTTATAAAATTCAATAAAATTGTAATTTATGAAAGTGTTTTTCAATACAATTATATACATTTGATTATCATATATCCAACTTGAATCTATAAAAAGATACTGGCAATCAAAGTATCAAAGGTTTGTCTGTGTATATGTCCAAAATAATAACTTTTGTGATCGGATGGAGTGTCTCACTCCTAAAGCGTTTCGGAACGCAACAAAATATGCTCAAATTACTTTGGAGAGGAAGTATGCTTCTTGAACTTTTGTAGGAAAGCAAGCAAAAGCTAAAGACTAAGTACATACTAAAAGAAGACTTTCTCTAAATTGACCAAGAAATTAAGTAATGCCACTACTATACAAAAAGACCTATATATATTAGACGCCTATGATGATGACCATCATTGACGATTCACTACTACAAAACAGGACATAGGTGACGCCCTATTTGTGGCGGTTCTTTTGGAACCGTCACAAATACATGTATCAGTGGCGGTTCTATATGGAAATTGGCGGGAGGATCATTTGTGGCGGTTTCATCCAAAAACCGCCACAGATAATACATTATCTGTGACGGTTTTATTTGAAACCGCCATCGATAACGCCGACTATTTGTGGCGGTTGGTAGATGGAACCGTCACAGATAATAAATTTTCGTGACGGTTTGGTTTAGAACCGCCTTCTAATATATTATCGTGGCGGTTTTAACCGCCACAAATAATGTTTTCTATATATATAGCCATTGTTGCCCTCGCTCTGTCAGCCGGTCATCGCTCCTTCGCCTTATTTGTTGATCAAAAAAAGTTAGCTTTTTGATTCCAGATTTTGTTTGGCCAAGATCTTGTGCTTCTACTTCCTAGAATTGTTCCAAGGTGTGTAAAATATGTCTCCTCTCTTCATTTGTACTATAAAATTGGCAATAAAGGTTTATTCCTAGTTTAATTAAAGTTTAGATGCAAGGTCTACATTTAGTTTGTTTTTTATTTACCTAGCAATTTGTAGATGATGAATTTATTACCTTGTCAGTATTAGATTAAGTTGTCTACCTTGTTTAGATGATGAATTTTTGTCAAGCATATATCAAAGTTATGTATTTACGATTATTGGATATTAATGAAAAATAAATTATAGTTAATATGATAGATGGGTGATCATGAAGTTAATTGCCTTGCATTTTGAGATGAGGAATTTATTATGTTGCTCTTCCGAAGGATATGTATAAAAATTACGTAGTTAATATTTTTCTTAGTTACCATTAATTTTTTTGTTAGCGCTGCATATACATCCAATTTATGTTAGTGAATTTTTAGTGAAGCATATAAACGCAATTTATGTAATTAAGATATGAGGAATTAGGTGTTGTTAGTGAATTTTTATGAAGCATATAAACCCAATTTATGTAATTAAGATTGTTGGATGTGAATGATAAATAAATTTTAGTTAATATGGTAGTTGGGTGATCATGAAATTTTGAGGTGAGGTATTTATTATGTTGATCTTCCGGAGGATATATATAATTTTTTGGTTACGTATGAGTATATATTAAAATTAATTAATTAAGTTTGCAACATTTACTTAGTATTAATGTTGTCCCGTTAGTGGATATTGTTGAATATTCGAATAACAATCTATTTAGTTAAGATTTTTGGATATTAATAAATTGCTTAAATTAATGAACTGTAGATGGACCGGAGATGGATGTACGATGCGAACCGTTGCAGCCAAGAATATATCGACGGTGTATCTGTTTTTCTAAGGGCAATGAGGAGAACAAATTTTGCAAAAGAAGACGGAGTACATACATCGTCCATGCATTGATTGCAAGAATGAGAAGATGTTTTCGAACAAAAACCATATCCATTTGCACTTGATCCGGAGGGTTTTGTACCGCTATACAAGTTGGACAAGGCACGGTGAAGAGGAGATCATACTTCAACGTGGTAACGTCGACGACGACGGAGACGGCAATGTGGCAGCTGACATCAGTTATGGATCCGATGAGGATAGGTTGGTCGTCGATGACGACATTAATCTGGCTCAAATGTTGCGCGATGCAGAAGAGAACTACACGAACTACACTAGTCAGAGAGAGTTTAATCAATTCACGGGTTTGATGGAGGATTCGGAGAAACCTTTGTTCCCGGGTTGTAAGGAGGAATACACAAAGTTGCACACGGTGCTCTCGCTACTGAAATTGAAGGCAGCCAATGGTTGGTCCGACAAGAGTTTCACGGCGTTGTTACATCTCTTAGCGGACATACTGCATGAAGGAAACGTGTTGCCTAAAACCACGTATCTAGCTAAGAAGGTTGTATGTCCCTTGGGATTGGAAGTAGAAAGAATACATGCTTGTCCAAACGATCAGATACTCTATCGCAAAGACTATGCGATATTCATGTATGTCCGTGTGCAAAGCGCCGCGATACAAGCGTAAGGGCGATGACAATGGCTTATCGAGGTGAAGAAAGGAGCTCCCGCAAAAGTGGTGTGGTATTTGCCAAGAATACCTCGCTTGAAGCGCTTATTTGGAAACAAAAAGCACGCTAAATTGATGCGATGGCACTCGGAAGACCGTAAGAGGGATGGAAAACTGAGACACCCGGCTGATTATGCCCAGTGGAGAACCATCGATAGACTCTTCAGGGAGAACTTCGGAAATGAACTGAGGAATGTAAGGTTTGGCTTGAGTACGGATGGAATGAATCCTTTCGGTAACATGAGCAGATTCATAGCACTTGGCCCGTGACTCGTGTATATACAACCTTCCACCCCGGTTGTGTATGAAGCGAAAGTACATTATGATGTCCTTGCTTATCCAAGGGCCGAGACAACTCGGCAACGATATTAATGTATACCTACAACCATTGGTGGAAGATCTTGTGATATTGTGGAACGAAGGTGTACAGTATGGGACGAGTACAAACGAGAGTACTTCACTCTACGCCGCATTGTTGTTCTCGCACCATCAATGATTTTCCGCGCTTGGTAACCTGTCCGCCATACTATAAAGGAGCGAAAGCATGCCCCAAAGGCATGGATGAAACCGCTAGTGTGTGGCTCAACAACTCGAGGAAAATAGCAGTACATATCGCCACGGAGGTTCCTTCGCAGAATCATCCGCACCGCAATATGAAGAAACAATTCGACGGGACAAAGGAGGACGGTTTAGCTCCAAGGCGTCTTCGTGGGGAAGAGGTGTATGATATGGTTAGGGATCTTAATGTTGTACTTGGAAAGGGAGTACTAGTAATACATCACGGTCCCGCATCGAGAAGACCACGGGAAGAAGAGATCCATCTTTTGGGACTTACCCTACCGAAGGACTTGGAAGTTCGACATCGCATCGACGCTATGCATGTAGAGAAGAATGTATGTGACAGCGTGGTTGGTCTTTTCTTGAATATTCCTAGCAAAACAAAGGATGGATCAAGGCACGAAGGGATCTGGAAGACATGAAAATCGAGCCGAGCTACATCCTCAAGACACTGGAAAGGCCGGCTTTACCTTCCCCACTTGCTACACTTTGAGTAAGAAAGAGAAAATGTAACTCGCAAGTGCTCGCATGGTGTGAAAGTTCCGTCCGGTTACTCGCAAACATCAAGAAACCGTATCGATGAAAGATTTGAAGTTAATCGGCATGAAGTCTCATGATTGTCATGTG
The DNA here is from genome assembly GCA_036346375.1 of Guadua angustifolia. Classification (NCBI taxonomy): domain Eukaryota; kingdom Viridiplantae; phylum Streptophyta; class Magnoliopsida; order Poales; family Poaceae; genus Guadua; species Guadua angustifolia. The sequence goes on from CM070515.1 coordinate 19,734,686, forward strand.
ATGATGACACAAATGCTCCTGTTGTAATTAGAGGTGTTTTGCCCGACAAGGTCCGAGAGGCAATCACGAGGTTGTGTTCCTTCTTCAACACGATTTCACGAATGTCATCGATCCCGTTGGACTTTATGAACTTCAGCCGATGTGGTAAAGACTCGTGCTACCGGAGATGTATTTTCCCCATCATTTTTGATATCATGGTTCATCTCATTGTTCACCTTGTCAATGAGATAAATATTTGCGCCCTATATTCTCGCATCGATGTACCCATTTGAAAGGTATATGGGTGTTCAAGAAATATGTACGTAATCGATCTCTACTTAAGGCTCAATTGTAGAAGGTTATGCAACCGAGGAGGTTATTGAGTTACGTGGTCGATTACATGGAGGAGGTCGAACCGTAGGAGTGCCATATCTCGCCATGAGGGTAGGCTAGGTGGGAAAGGTGTAATAGGAAAGAAATCTACAAATTCTTACGATAATATTTTGTTCTAACAAGCCCATTTCACAAGATTGCAACATCACTTGAGGTGTGCCCAGATATGGACATACACAAGGGTAAGCTAAGGAGGGAAAACCGAGGAAAGTCGAGATTTGGATAACAAAAGAGCACAATCGCTTGTTCACCATTGGTTCAGTGGAGCACATGTCCGTGAAGAAACGAGTGTTACATTGAGGTGGTTGGCAAAAGGGCCTTCAGGTACAATCACGACATGGCAAGGATATGACATCAATGGATATACATTTTACACGAGAGCTCAGGATAGCAAGAGCACTTACCAAAATATGGTGTCCGTATAGATGCCTTACGACAACACAGGCAGTACGAAGAGCATCTACTACGGGTTCATAGAGGAGATTTGGGAGCTGGACTACTGCATTTTCAAGATCCCGGTGTTTCGATGTCATTGGGTACGACTCCCGAATGGTGTCAAGGTGGACAAGTACGGCTTTACTACTGTGGACATCGAACATGTCGGATACAGAGATTTAACCATTCGTATTTCATGAATCAAGTAGCACAAGTATTCTACATAATCGACCCTAAGAGATAAGAAGCGCCACGTAGTTCGCAAGGAAAAGAAGGATCGTTGGAGTTGAGAATGTCGTGGATGAGGAAGAGTACAACCAATTTGATGAGTTGCCTCCTTCGCAGCGACGAAGATCGTGCCCGAGGAAGAAACCACTCAAGAAGTTACCTATCATCGCGATGATCACAACGAAGGCCAAATTGTGAAAGAAAATAATTAGCTAGAGTATCGGAAATGTGATGTAAGAAATGGAAATGTGATGTAAGAAATGTACATTTATGTGCAATTAATAGGAAATAAATATGCATGATTTTGATGAGAAAACTTCAAAACATTTACAGCTTATACATGCTTCCCGGAAGAAGAATTGCGAAAAAAGGTGTTGAATGGAGCCCTTGAAGAAGACCAAACCAGATATATGTTATATATATATGCTTGTAGGACTTATGTTATACATGCTTCATATGTATTAATGTATGGAAGAAAAATTATGTATTATGATTTCGCAGCTTTTTACAGCTTATACATGCTTCCCGGAGTTTATTATGATTGTCATATGTATCTATGGCGGTGGAGGGAGTATCTGTGACGGTTAATAAATATAACCGCCTCGGATAATAGTTATCTGTGGCGTTAATAACAATAACAATAACCGTCACGGATAAATATTATCCCCGCAATGTCGTTATATTTATTAACCGCCACGATACTCCTCTATATATATGGGCCGCTTCCACTTCAAAAAGGACTCCCATGCCCTAGCTCCCACGCCGCCACCGCAGCCTCCGCACGTCGCCGCCACTCCGCGTCGCTGTAAGAGGACCGCACCGCAAGTCGTGCCTGCAAGTCGGGGGGAGGACTCCAAGCCGTGCCGCCGCCACTCCGCACTGTGTTGCCCGTGATCGTCGTCTGTGGGGAGGACTCCAAGCCGTGCCGCTTATTCGGCCCCGCACATCGCACAGGAGGTAACATGAACTCCAAGCCGTGTTGTCTTTGTGATTGATATGTGTGTTTGTCTGTGATTGTTATCCGTGTGCTTGATTATCGATTGGAATTTGGTAATATGTGCTTTGTCTTGTGATTGATATGTGTAGATTTGTGCTAGATATCTTCGTGATTAAATGGTTCGTGGTTTTTGGGGCTGAGATTGATAAGCATACACATATATGATTGTGAAATTTTCGGCTCATGGTGATGCTAGTATGAATTTGTGGATAAGTGTGAGTGATGATAGCAAGTATTAGGGGTACACATGTTCAAATGTGTTTAAACAGAATGAGCTAGAGATATTTAGCTTACGCTTTCATGTAACGCCATCCTTTGCTATTGTGCTTAATCGATGCAATCGAGTTTATGTATGTGCTGTTATCTGCTGAAGAGTGTAGGTGTATGCTTGTTATCGTATTTTCGATCTTGTGTACCGAGATATTAGAATATGTAACCCTATTCTTAGATCATGCTTTAGTCTTTTAATATGAGTAAGTCCTTCAGTCATTTTGCAATAGTACAAACGATTGATAAGAATTTTGCATTGAGTTATGTAATGTTTTTCATGCTGTTCATTGGAATAATCAATAGATTAGTAAACAAATACGAGGTTTGAAGGAATGAAATACAAACGATTGATAAGAATTTCTATTTTTGTTGGGAAGTACATTGTGGATGCCCTTAACATTGTGGATGCATTATACTACTGCTGCTATTACTTGTTGCCTTACTTGTCTTACTTGTTGCCTTCGGGTCAGACGTGGGTGATGCTCTGTGATGAACCTGGGTACTAGAATGATCAGAACCTTTATTTATGTGGTTTAGGCCTTGAACTATAGACTTAAATGCTTGAAAGAATTGCTTACTTCTGCTGCTATCCTTTTGCTACGTGTACTAGACATTCCTTGAGATGGCAATAGTTGGAAATGCAGGAGACCTGTGAGGGAAAAATGATGCTCATGGCCTAGTTAACAAAAATATCTTACCAACATTATTTGGTAGTAGAGGTTATGATCCTTTTTTTCTGAACAACCCAATGGACATGTTTAATTTGTTAAAGATAGAAAAAATAATAGTGTTATAGAGATAGCTTTGACAATGTAGAGCAGAAATTATGGCTTTTGGGAAAGATAATATTCTGACACTACATGCTTTAGGAATTCTGATATTGCCCTATGTCAGGTAGTGAATAACTAGTAAATATCCAAGTTTCCATATTGGCATGTTGCCCAAACACCAAATGGCGGGACAAACATAATATAAGCAAAGATACAAAATTTTCACAATATTTTCTAAAATATTCTTTGCAAGAACATCCGATTCTTGTAAGAATGGGTTGTGGAAATATCACAATTAGCTCTAGCTATGCTTAAGTGGATCACTACTTTAGCATCGTCCAAGATCTTCGTTGTTCATCATGAAAGCTTAATCTTTTATGTGCTTGTGAACATCAAAAGTGCAAGGACCACATTTTAGCAAATGGTTCAATTATTCTTTGTCGATCCGGGAGTTCTGCTCTCGTTAGCAAGACTTATTGATTATAATATGAGCAAAGTATATATCTAGACAAGAGAATTCTTTAGTGTGCATTTTAAGGTGGTAAGAGTTCAAGGCCTATTTCATTGAATAAAGTGTTAGCCCATTTGTGATTGTGGTGAAGATCCTTATCTTCATCCATACCCAAATCTGAGAGCACATTAAATTAATTCTCTTTGAGATATAAGGCATAATTCATATTAATGGATGACTTCAAATTGCTAAGTTCTATCTTATCTATGTCATTCTTGTTATTAGTGGATTACTCCATTTGTGACTCGAAATGAGCCATGGACAGGCACTTTAAGGATCTAATTTAGTCCTCGCTAGTACATCTTCTATCTTAGCACATCTTCTATCTTATTCCATTTGTGACTAAATGAGCCATGGACAGCACTTTAAGGATCTAATATAGTCCTCGCTAGTACATCTTCTATCTTATTCCTCGCTTAGTACATATTTTCCTCAAGGTGCTAATTCAATATGATACACTTAGTTATTCTATCGCTTAGTACATATTTTCTTTCCTCTCTCAAATATCTCCTTTCTATTGAGTAGTTGTAATGGAGCCCAAAACTGAGCCTATAATGGAGGAGAGCCCGAGTAGGTACCTTACCCTTCACCCAACCACCGAAGTTGCTAAGGCCTCCACCGCTGTTCCCGGGCCTCCACTTGCTGCAACACGCCGAGGACGAGGAAGACTAAGAAGCTCAAGGCCGGTACACCATCACGGAGGTCTCAGATATCGGGTCCCTGTTGCAATCAAAAAGGCAGCGAAGAAAATACAGTCAACATGCGGTACATCGTCAGGAGAAAGTGCCAATCACCTATTCGGATTGGCATAAAGTGCCCTAAGCCACCAAAGCGGATCTGTGGACGAGCTCAAAGGAACCTTCGCATTCCCGAAGGAGTCGAATAACTCGTAAGGCCGCGATGCATTGATGACCATGGATGCGGCGTGGAGAAACTTCAAGGCGAGGCTGAACGTAAATTATGTGAAGCAAAACGGTCACCGTCGGAGACTACCCAAGATTACACCATACCGGATGAGTTCGTGGCGATGAAGCAATCTGAAGCAAAGAAGGAAGTCTAGTGAGGACCACATTAGCATCGCAAGAAGGAATACTCACCCCACGCACTTAGCACGAGTGGGTACACGGTAAAATTGCTCAATGGGACAGCAGGAATTACAAGTGATCCAACAGATCGGCACAAGTCCCTTGGTCGGACTACAGACGAGTGAAGCACTACGTGCTAGCGAGGGCGATATCTTGTCTCATCGAGTTTATCATTCAAGAGCAATAAGACGGCAAAGGGCGCAAAGAGTTCATCGCTTTTACGCCCACCCACCCAAGGATCCTTCCACCCAAACAGGAGAAAGACGAGCTATCGCGCCCTCGAAACAAAGAGCACCCCTGGTCGAACACGAGGCGTCGGGTCAAGGTTCCATGGAAGATGGGATTCTCGAGCACGAAGACTCTTATAGGAGTCGGAAAAGAGCTAAAGAAGAGCAGCCGAAAGCAGAAATGGAAAGTATGAAGAAAAGGATTCGCGAGAATTACAACCCACCATTCACGAACAAGTTCAACGACAAGTACAAGAAGCCTTGAGCCGACGCAGTCGAAAACGCCTCTCCAAATTTCTACTGTGTCGTCCCAAAGATTCTATGGGTCCACGCCAAAGACAAGCGACCTAAACCATTATGTCAGGACGACATACAGACCCCACACCCTCGTCACCAACGTGCCTGTGATGAACATCTTTCTACATGTCGCCATGAGGTAGCTTATCCGTGCCAACAAGGGGTGTCTTGCACAATGCCCCGATAGCGCCAGTTATGCAAAGGTCCGTGGACACAATACTTGCACGCTTTGTCGATATCAAAGCTAGAAAACCCGCCAATGACGAGATAACAACTCTAGGAAGTGCCGCCCACTCATTCATCCAAAGGGCGCAAGCGTGACATCGCCTTGGACCATCCAAGGCGCCTCTCTCGACATCGTTTTGGACCATGCAAAGCCGCCTCTCTGCGCAAGGTAATCCGCAAGATCCGTCACCAAAGACTCGAGAGTGAAACGGTGAAGAAGCAAGATGAGGTACCAAAGAAATCCATTGAGGACCCCATAAAGATGGCCACTGTTAGTACTTCAACGCAGAAACCTGTAACACCTGGTACTTCAAAGGACAAACCTACAACCCCTGATCCCAAAAAATGGCACATTAGATAGGCCGTATCAGCTAGATCAGGGGAAGCCAGGACCGAGTATGATGACGTCCGAGAAAAAAGTAAGGGCAAGGTAAAGTCTGATGAACAAGAAAATCAACCAAAATTGAAATTCGAGGTTGGGAAGCCCTTAGTCACCGATTCGGTTAAATAGCCTAACACCCATGATGCAATGACTACATGCATGGTACATGGAGCGATCCAACCAAGACGTACTCCCGAAGGTGATCACCGCAGTGTTCCGTGAGGAACATTTTCACCACGAGGGCTATGGCTACTTCTTAATAGAATTCGATAACATGCACAACTTGTTCTATCATGACGCCTCGACATATGTTTTTGAGATGTTTGGACAATCGTAAGTGTCTAATATATCAATCTTGGTCTACATTCACGTAATACAGATAAATGTCATGTCTAACTATTTCGTTATATAGATACGAGATTCAAGAACTACGAAGAACCAAGGGGCCAATGGGATTCCTCGACCCGGGAACGGTTTGCCAAGAAGAAATCGAGAGAGTACCAAAGGAGGTCGAGGAGTACGTCTATAAAGCTTTGCTTGAACTACAAGACAAGGAGTTTATACTTGTACCATACAATTTTAAGTAAGTCCCTCACTAGCGAGTTAAATTACTCGTTGGTTTCGTTATTTACTCTGACGTAACGACTAATGGCTATGGCATCCAGATTCCATCGATTCTCGTAGTAATTCATCCGCATAAGAGCAAGATGTCGATCATGGATCCACCGGATAAACCTAAAGCGCACTATGAAGTGATGACATGTTTAATCAACGAGGCGTTCAAAAGATATTGTCAGAAGAGCACGAGACACCGCCCATACCACAAAACCCTTACAATCCGTACTAAATTTCCGATACGCACGCAAGGAATATTCTTATATCGTATTTCATAGTAAATAGCTCCTTCGACGACATCTTAGTTCATTCGATTTTCGCGGTCACAAGCGAAGCAAGGAACAAATCTATGTGGGTACTTCGTGTGCCAGGACATGCGGAAATCTTAAGTTGCACAATAAAAGACAATGACGTGGAGGTCACTATGCCGACATGACACATCGATTCGCTCCACTCGATTTCTATATGCTCTCTTAATTTGCTTTTCATACCTACAATACCTCAAGTCATTTCACTAGAGGATCGCTTCATTCTGAAATCCAAGCCGCTCAGGCACTCGCCTACTTCATCATGAAGGAAATACTCAACAAAAAAGGCGAGTTTTATGACGAAGACAACAACGATCCACTCCTCCATACTCATGTCTCACATCGCGTGTCTCCAAGCTCCGAAGACCCATAGGCTTCTAGTTTAGAAAACTAGTTTAGGCTTTTGTTACTTCAATTCTATTTCATTACAAAGTGTAAATAACTCTTTGTACCTTTGAAATGGGAGCCCCTTCTTTCCTCAATGCCACTTCTCTTGTCAGTGGTTCTGCTACTGTAGCATGTATGTTTGTCTTCTTGAGGAACACATGTACACACATGCGAGTGGCACTTCTAAATATTTCATGTGTTTGCCTTACATGGTTATTTTTTCATATGAAGTTATTTCATGTGTATGTAATAGTTTGATAAACTAACCAAGTGAAAAAATTACTTGGTTTTATGTGATGAGAGACTTTGACGCTTTTGAGAAGGAACATGAGTATCACAGATTGTCAACTGTCAACACGTATAACTTTTTTGCAGAGTGAGGATGCATTATGGTAAGACTATTGACCTTTTCTGCTTTGTCTCATTCTGATAGTTATGTGAATGATTTTGATTTTCTTGTTCAACACTTGAAATGGTTAGTGCTGATAGTTCTACAACCTTTTCATTGTATTGAAGGTTCCATGAGCACCTAGGAAGAAAGGTATCGATGGGTTCATCAATGTAGATTATAAGAATAAAACTCTGTCTGTTGAGGTGAGTCCCTTTCATAGGATTTTCTTTTTAATTTTTAACCTCAATGTGCATATATAACTCAGATGGTGATATAAGCTACCATAATATATTTTCTTTGGTACTTGTAAGTCTTCTGCTCCCCTGAAGATGCTGCTTCATATCACGCAGCTTGATCTTATTGACATTTTTTTCTTCCGCATCTGCAGTGATGTAAGAGGAAACAATCTGACAGGATCCATTCCAGAGAGCATAGGGAACTGCACTAGCTTTGAGATTTTGTATGTTGCTTGCTAAGATTCTATTGATACTTGTGATGCTCATAAGTTAAGAATACTATGATGCGAGCTTCTTATGTGGAACGCAGGGACATTTCGTATAACCAAATCTCTGGTGAAATACCTTACAACATAGGTTTCCTTCAAGTAGCCACACTGTAAGTCTTCCTGATTTCGCACATATCTTCTATGCTGACTTTATCCATATCCTTGCAACATACTGTTTCATTCACAGTCAGTTCAGTTGACTTATCTTCTCATGCATATAGATGCTTAGTTCTAGTTTTTATGCTTAATCTTTGCATTGAATGTTTCATAGGTCACTTCAAGGAAATAGACTAACTGGGGAAATTCCAAAGGTGATTGGCCTCATGCAGGCTCTTGCTGTTCTGTGAGTCAAACCGAACAAGTCTATTGTTATCAGAACCTTTTGATTGTTGTCAAAGGAAAAGCATGTCAACCGAACAAGTCTATTGTTATCAGAACCTTTTGATTGTTGTACCCGTCCTAAAGAAAAGGTTATCTTTCTGGAAATCATGGTGTAGCTATTTGCGATTTTTTCGATTTTTCCTACATTCCTACATAGTGATTGATTACTCCTTTATCTAGGTTGCTGGAGATGTTTTGTTAGTGCAAAGGGGAAACTGCAAATTCACTACATAAGCTAAGGTTGCCAAGTCTGCCGGTGCTTTTGCTATTATAATCATCAATCATCTCCACGGTATGCCCGATATATGAAATTCCTTGTAAAATTCTACATACAATTGTTTCCGCTTATGACCTGTGTAGTACTATATATGTAATTAACAAATGAAGATGTTAGGATACAGGAATGGGCTCAACAAAGTAATTTGTCTTACCATGCATATACTAAATTTCACCACTTAACTTTTTGTTTACCCTTATAATCGTCTTGTATGTTGATTCATGTTTGGTTTAGTTGGTATTTATGCCAAGTGGTGTTGTGGTCAGATATATATTTGGTAATTCATCTTCCGCATTTCCAATAACAGAGGGCATGGCTAGCATCGCCGAGGCTAGCCACAAATGCCGCTTTTTATTTTCTGTGTCGGACAATCAAGGCGGTTCTAGCCAAAACCGCCATCGATACTAGTACTATCGGTGACGGTTTTGGCTAGAACCGCCATCGATATCCATGATATCGCGACGGTTCTAGCCAAAACCGTCACCGATAGTACTAGTATCGCGGCGTTTTTGGCTCAAACCGCCATCGATATCATGGTATCGATGACGGTTCTAGCCAAAACCGCCACAAATAATGTTATCTGTGGTGGTTCTAGAACCGCCACCGATAATCCTGAATTATCGATGGCACTAAATATGTGGCGTTCGAAAATCGCCATCGATGGCGATTCAACCGCCATCGATTACCTTTTTTCAAGGTAGTGATTATACATTAAACTGACAATGATATCATCATAGACGGTTCCATTCATAAACCGTCGGTGATATACAGAGATATCACAGACGATTTTAGTATAAAACAATCAATGGTGACACCTGTTGCTATCATAGATGATTCTATTATAGAACCGTTTATGATATGTTAGTATCATAGACGATTCTATAATAGAACTCTCTGAGTTAACATCCATACCGGCCTATAAATATACCGATCGGTTCCTCACATAGGATACCCAGTGCATTTCACCTTCTCCAAACCCTAGCATCTCCTCCCGTGCGCCGGTCTCCTTCACTGTGCAACCAGCCTCCTCCCCCACGCCGCCAATTTGTCTCCTCCCCTATGCCATTCTGCTCTCCCATTCCGGTATCCTCCCCCGCACTGTTGGCCTCCTCCCCTGCACCATTGATCGATCTCCTCCCCCACACTAATCTACTCCCCTGCGCCAGTATCCTCCTTTGCACCGTTGGCCTCCTACCCCCGCGTCGGTCTCCTCCCCATGCTACCGGCCTCCTCCCCTCACGTCGATATCCTCCTCTGCACCATTGGCATTTCTTTTAGTAAATGTTAATACATGAATGGTTAGTTTACTATGATTATGATTACTGAATATATGAATGGTTAGTTTGCTATGAGTACATAAATGGTTTGTTTGCTATGATTATGATTGCTGAATATATGAATGGTTAGTTTGTTATGATTATGAATACTAGATACATGAATGGTTAGTATGCTATGATTATGACTGCTGTCAGCGTGCTTCGCGCTGGGGTACCCTCTCCGACGCACAAAACCATTCCACGTGGCGGCCTGGCGGACGGGCGGGCGAGCACGCCCTGCCGGCCAGGTGCCGATCCACGTGGCGCCAGCAGCAAGTGGGCGAGACGCTCGCCGCCGGGCGCCACCACGTGGCGACGGGCGGCGAAAGCACGCCGCCACCAAAGCCGCCGTTCACGTGGCGCTGGCGGCAGTGGCGAGACGCTGCCGCCGACGCCACCACGGGCGTTTAGCGGACGGGCGGCGAAAGCACGCCGCCGCCAGTGCCGATCCACGTGGCGTCCGGCGAAAGTGGGGAGAGACGCCTGCCGCCGGCGCCCCATCCCACGTGGCGGCTCGGGCGACGAAGCGGTGAGCACGCCCGCCGGCCAAAGCCGATTCACGTGGCGCCGGCGAGCAGTGGCGAGACGCCGCCGCCGGCGCCCGATCACGTGGCGGCTTTGGCAGACGGGCGGCGAAAGCACGCCGCCGCCGTACGGTCCACGGTCGCCGGCGAAAGTGTGGGAGAGACGCTGCCGCCGGCGCCACCCACGTGGCGTTTAGCGGACGGGCGGCGAAAGCACGCCCGCCGGCCAAAGCCGGTCCACATGGCGCCCGGTGAGTAGGTGGCGAGGCGTCTGCCGCCAGCGCCCGCCCATGTGGCGCCGGCGGCAGTGTGGGTGAGGACGCCACCGCCCGCCGCAAAGACAAAAAGGTGGTGCGAGGTAACCGCCTCAAGTCTCCTTCCCTATCGCATCGCGCTGCATCGCAGCTCGCCAGGTCGATCTATCATCGTGAGGATTTCTGCTATAAGCCCATTCCTCTGATGCCTCTCACCTACCCGTCGCGAAAGGGTCCCATCCCGGCGATCAAGCGGCCATCGTCGGCATTTAATGAGGCCGAGGAACGGGACAAAGACAGAAGGAGTAATAAATGTATAAGGATTAGCATGATGACCCCCTTTTACCTACTCCCGTTAGCCTGGCCTATATAAGGGCCTTCTGGTGCATGGGAAAGGGGGTCGAGAGGTCGATCGGTCGAACAAGCAAGAGTTCTGTAGTAGAGCCTAAGGAAGCACTTGTAACCCGAAAGCTCTGTACTGTACTAGTCTAAAACACTCTTCAAACAATCTAGCAGGAAGTAAGGCTATTACCCAAGTCGAAGGGGGCCTGAACCTGGGTAAAATCTCTGTGTCATCCCTAGTTTATAGACGCCGGAGTTCGCCGCGTGGGGGTCTCTAGGGTTTCCTCTCGCTAGGGTTAGCCAGCTGCGAAGACGCCCTCCTATCGAACCAAACCCGGTCTGTAGATTTCGGGCTTGTCAGGCGGAATACGCCGACAACTGCTGGATACATGAATGGTTAGTTTGATATGAATGGTTAGTAAATGTGAATACATGATGGTTAGTTTGCTATGATTATGATTGATGGATACATGAATGATTAGTTTGCTATGAATACATGAATAGTTAATTTGCTATGATTATGATTGCTGGATATATGAATAGTTTGTTTGTTTTGAATGGTTAGTAAATGTGAATACGTGAATGGTTAGTTGGCTATAATTATAATTGCTGGATACATAAATGGTTAGTAAATTAATGTGAATACATGAATGGTTAGTTTGTTATGATTATGATTCCTGGATAAATAAATGGTTAGTTTGCTATGAATGTATGAATGGCTAGTTTGCTATGATTATGAATGCTGAATATATGAATAGTTAGTTTGTTATGATTATGAATAATGGATATATGAATTGTTAGTTTGCTATGAATGGTTAGTAAATATGAATACATGAACTGTTAGTTTACCCAATTATGATTGCACGGTACTCACTTCATACTATTTGCTATGCTAGGGCTGCATGTACTTTCATTCTCTTATGGTGCTGGTTGTATGCTCAATGATGCTATGGGTCAATTGATGAACTAAAACAACTAAAGTAGTGAATGTGATCTTCAACTATAGAGTTGTTTACTGTTAATGCTAAAAAGTATTGTTTTTATCATAGAGTTGTTTCCTGTTAATGCTAAAAAGTATTATTTTTATTTCACTGTTTTGAGCTTGATCGTCATATTCAGTATTAAGTAATTCAAAGAACATGGTATGTAATTCTAATAATGACTTGTTTAAGTAAGCAATTGTCATAGTGTTTTTATTTTTGTATTTGTTGCTACACCCATACACTAGAAGAACACATAGATACTATTCATACTCTGATTTTGATGGTGCATAATTTAGGAAGGTAATAGTTCAAGGCCTTATTTGCTTGGTTAATTGTCTAGTTCGATTTTGATTACACGATCCTGGTGTAGTGGAGGTATAAGATTGCCAGTAGCCCTACACCTTGTGGCGAGGAGGCTGAAGGTCTAACTTTGAGCAGCTCGACACCTGAAAGCACTCTATCATACAATTACAGATTAATTTGTTAAGTAGACATAATTTAGTGTCAAGTCGATATAATAATTATGAATTGATTTATCCTTTCGAATATGTTATTTTTGCAAGATTTGAATTGTGCACATTATATTCGAAAAACATCTAGATATTTAACTTTTGTCATGATTCCATATATACATTATATGTCTAGCGACTGCAAATTGCACACATATATAAATAGAGTCTACAAATTAGGAAAAAGATATGAAAAAGATGTTGGATGCTAAACAACAACTTGAGGTGGAGATAGAACAACTGAAAGAAAAATCTGAGTTAAAAGAAAAGATTTATGAGATAAAAAACTTAAAGACATAGATAGCAAATCGAAAAATATTGAATCTCTTAATAGGTCACTCATCATTAAGGAGTACACGGTGAATGCAGAGTTGAAAGAAGCCAAAGCTGGTCTTATAGAGGTAATATAAAGGTTTCTAGTATATAATTTGACATGGTTACTGAAAATATACCAAGACACCCTTTTCACAATAATTTGATTGCTTTTGTAGGGATTAAGAAATATGACTGGGAGTCAATCAGTTATTGTTATCAAACAAATAGACACTGTGCCATAGTTGTGGAACTTCATGAAGAACCGAAAAGCTCATATTGTAGAAGCTGTGGCACAAATGATTGCAGACATAAATTAGTCCTAAGGTGGCCTTGTCTTGATCTATCAAATAATTAATGTTGTTTCTCAATGTATGCTTGTTGATATTTGTGGTATCATATCTTGTCAATGTATTGATTACTAAAATTATTCTCACTATTTGCTTATCTTGAATTAATCCAATTACTGAATAGTGTTGAGCTTGCTTGTTGGAACCAAAAGTTTTTCTACGTTTCTTAGTAGAACTTCCATGATTAGTATCTGTTTTTGAACTTTTCTTCTCTTTAGATATTTCTACAATGACATTTACAAAACACAACTAGTTATAAAAATAATCTATGATCAACACATATCGCAGATGGTTCTAGATACGTGGGGTGGCCCTATCTTTGTAATATCCCAGTATAGCAATTTAAGTATTCCAATTGAGTTCTGAATTTTCTTGGGCTGTGCTTGGGTTGTGTGGGCCGTTTTGGGCTTGTGTTGGCCCAAGTGGGGAGAGGGCTCCTAACCCTAGTTTTCCTTTTTCTTTGCCCAACCGACCCTCCCACCGCCACTCTCGCTTCCTTCCCACCCGAGCCATCGCTCGCTTCCTCATGTCGCTTAGCCCAGCCTTCGCTTTCAACATACACTCATGCTTCACTTGGCCTTCACCCACACACACAGGCTCACGCCCTTGCACACACAGCGCCACACTTACCAGCCTCAGCCTTCGACCAGCCTCCCATCACGTTCATCGCGTGCACAGGCGCCCTCATGGCGCCTCCTCTCCGACGTCCCCCACCTTCCCCTTCATGAATCCCTGAGCAAAAACTTGAGGTAAAAACCCTAGGAAGTGGGGATTCATTTGGCTTGCATGTGTAGTGCTTGATGAAATGCCTAGCTAGGTTCGCATGAGAATGAAATGATTTTGTGCATGCTTGTGCTTTGTCTCGATGATTCAAGTGTGCATGATCAAGTGTTGAGTCTTGTGTATATTTATGCACTCAATCCATACCAGAACCTTGTGTTTACTTAAGTATCTGTTTGGCTAGCATAATATGATCGTGAGGCTTGCTATTGTCTAGTTGATGCTTATTATTTATCTGCGGCATAAAGTTTGTTTTGATGGTTTTTGAATTGATGTTATTATATGATCCTACTGTGTATTGCATGTGATTTTCTTATATCCACATGTTAGAGATGTATGAATAGTTTTCTGATGCATAAACTTTTGTGGCTGCTTGTTCCAGCTATTTAAAAGTTTATACCTCTTAAGCTTATGGCATTTGACGTTTCTTCTGCATGCTCCTGTGCTAGTCTTTATTGTATAAGTGATTGCGTGCTACTGGCCAATGAGTTGTTTATTTGTTTCAAGAAATCTAATCTTGTATACTCGTGTACTAAGCTATCGGGATCACAGCTTAAATGCTTGTATGTTTAGTCAGAAGATGAGTGTTTGTCGTCTTGACTTCTAGTAGCAGAGAATGGTAGGGTCAATTGAGGCCTCATGTATTCATGCTTAAGTCAGAGGGTAGACTTGTTCTTGCATGATTTCTTTTGAATGAGTGGTGTAGAAGTCACTTATTTTGCAGTGAATACCTGCTAATATTGATGTAGAGGTCAAGATATTACATATGAGATCATGTTTTAATGCATGTTTAAGTTGAGGTGTTGTCCTTTTTCAATATTGAGTAAAGCTGCCCATGGTGATTTAGGTACATAAGGGTTCTATGTTGCACTCGGCTTATATTGTCTACAGGATATTCTTATGCTAATTAAAATGGGAGCTATTTATTTACTGATCATGTACTTGGGTATAAGCTCATGGTGCTAAGGTCATGTCGTTACAACTTGTTATTTCCTTAACTACCATAAGCTCTTCTATAGAGTGTTTATGTTTTATCTCGAATTTGAGGTGTCATCCTTATGCTTGAAATGCTTTATGCACTTAACCATATTACTTCTCGTGCACTCGCCACTTTCTCTAGTAGCAAGGATTAATTTAGTTAGATCTGGAATACTGATATGTGATGTTCCTTAATTATTGTTGCTCTGTTAATTAAATGAACATGCATGCTTGAAAGGCCAAATGCTACTGGATTCTTTAGTTGATGGAATGCTAGATTAATTAGTTATGTAAAGTTTTTCTTATTCATTGACTTAGTTCACATGCAAAAGAGTTGTTTTCTTTGGTCGCGTGTTTCGAGTGTGCATAAAGTTGAGTTGGATGATTATTGTTTAATTGTAGAGAAGGTTTTGTCGCGAGTGGCCTCATCTGTACGCCACTCCGCTCCTTCCGGTAAAAGGCAAGTGCATTCCCTAGATCGTGGCTAGGAGGATTTATTTGCTTATTTGCTTTTAGCATACTTAATTGCCAGTGAATCCGCAAGAGAAATTGCTCATGGTGATTAACAGGTAAAGGGAATGGGTGCAAGTACATCGAGTTGTGTGCTTAATTGAGTTGTTCATTGTTATTTAGCTGTTCATGGCTAATTTCTATTGATTTTCGCAAGTATGAGTTATATTGGTGATCGTCCCTTCGAGGACGTGATTAACTATTGGGTTCGAGTGGTCCCTAGTAAGTCTTAATCCTGGTAAGTTTACTGTTCCTCTGTTAATATTGCAGTGAGTAGCGAGTATGGGATACGTGGATACTCGTACTTAATTGTGCCCCATCTGGGAAATAGAATTGAGTATGTGTGCGAATAGATTAGATGGTTATGAATGTGAGAATTTGGGCTATGTTTATGTATGTGTATGGTTATGGTTATGAATGTGAGAATTTGGGCTATGTTTATGTATGTGTATGGTTATGGTTATGAATGTGAGAATTGGCTATGTGTATGTATGTGGTTATAGTATGTTAGTGTTGGCATTGAATGAAAAGTTGCATTTCATTCATGAAAATTGCATTTGTGCATTCATAATGGAAGAGGCGACCCATTCGACAGGGGCCTCTGTGTTCACACGTAGTGAACACGAAAGTCCTACCTCGTAGTCCCATTCATCGAGGTGAACGGAGCGAGACAAGAAGAGTAGGCACCTTCCATCTACGGATGGAAGGGACGTGAGGGTGCACACCGACGGGTGGGCACTCGGCAGTACCGGTACGTGCATGGAAATGAGCATTCATGTGCATTGCATCTTTCATTATGAGTGTTGTGGTAAATGGTGTGTCATTTGGATGGTGATTATGGTAATTGAAGGTTGAGTCGTGGACTCAACCCAAAAAGGGGAGATGGAATTGAATTTGATGAGTTAGCACATTTCCTTGCCTTGCTAACTATGTTGTTTGAATATCGTGGAGTGAAGTCGAGTTTTGAACTCAAATGCAAGTGATGAAAATGGTTTGAGTTGTGAAAAGGGGTAGTTGAGTCGGGAGACGTTGTGATTTAGAGTTAGTAATGCTTCTTTGGCGTTAAATGAGTTATTAGCAAATTGATGATTTGATTGCGATAATTTTCTTGTATGGTCACGTTATTGCTTAAAATGAGTATAAAAGCGTATCATTCGGAGGTTGCTTCATTTGTCTTCCTTGCTTTTATGGTCAGGCTCTTGTTTTACTTATGATAAATTGGAATTGTTACTCTAGTGTACTTTGCTGAGTCATTGACTCACGCTTGTTTGTTGTGTTGTTGCAGGTACATTGAAACCGGCATGCATGGGGGGAGTAGTAGCACAAGCACGTTTGCATCAAACCATTTAATTGAGTTGTAAAGCCGGGTTGTATGGATTATGGTTGTAATATGTCGTTCGTCGTGGTGTAGTTATTAAGTTCTGGTGGATGTGTGATTGATTAACTAAGGACCTGCTAGAATGATATCATAACCGCAATTGTTTTATGTCTGCCGAGTGGATGTCCTCTCGTCTAGAGAGGTCATGCCGAAATTTTGTAAATTTCGGTGGCTTAGATTCTAAGCCGATCTTGAGAGTTTAGAGTGTTGGTAGCATCCGTGGCGCAGTTGAGCTCCGGGGTGTTACAATCTTGCGATGACAAAAAGGATAACTCGGACCAGTGAATCTTGGTGAACACTGGCACCCACCGCCATCTCGATAAGGCAACCCACAACACATGAATTCACTTAAGAACACACTTTGACCCTTGTCTACTTTAACCATGCAAAAATAGATGAGGACAGAAGCATGTTCTTGTGTGAATTCATGTGTCGCAGGTTGCCGTATCGAGACGGTGATTGGAACCAGTATTCGTTAGGGTTCATGGGTCTGAGTTATCTTCTTTGTCATCACAGGATCGGGCCACCCTCTCTATCATCTATCAGAGCATGGTTGAATAGTGACGAATTTCTATCCTTAGAGTAGTTCTATTTTTCTATCCTATTTTGAAAATTGCATCATGAAAATTAAACCCTTAGTTTAATCTATAATTTTAGTGAGTTTTGCTATGTTTTTATCCATAAGATTACTTGCATTAGTTATCGATCGTTTTTCCTTCGTATAGCTTTTTGTCTCAATTCTGTCCAGTTCGGTGCTTTGTCCACAACTTTTGCATAAAAACTTAGATTTTCACATTCTTGTACTCTATTGAAAGCTTAAGACATAATCTTTAATTCATTCTATAGTGAACCTTTTAGATTCGGTTGATTTCAATCTTTAAACAAGGCGACAATTCTGCTGCCCTAGAAAAGCTTAATTAGGGTATATTTGATTATTTTTGAGTTCTAGCTTTTCCTTTAATTTCTTGAGTCCAGTAGCATCCAAAAACAACAAAAATCAAAAAATATTAGTACACCTTTTGGGAACCATTCTTTCACCATTTTGTGAAAACTTTGATCCTATTTGGGACTAGCTTGTTGATATTGCTTAGGGTTGTTCGTATTGATATATTACATAATCTTGAATTATCATATCATTAAACTATCTTGTGACTAGGGATGGCAATCGGGTATGGCGGGTACGAGTAGTACTTGCCCACACCCACACCCATACCCGCAAACCAAAATCTCCCCCACGAGTATACCCGCGAAGGGTCACAGGCGAAAAATCTCGCCTATACTCGTCGCCCGCGGGTACTCGATACTCGCGGGTATACCCGTTTACCAACCACTATCAACAATCTTTCCAACCAAATGGTACTAGGAGCTAATGAGCTAGGTTACTAATACAATCTTTTTGATGAAGTTATGGGTGTTAGCAACATTATATGGATTAAATAATGATTATCAATGATTCAAAATTTCAAATGTATATAATAATAAGAATTAAAATAATATATGCTGACAAATAATACATAGATAGTCAAGTTCAACAATTACTAAAATAAGGTATCACAAATTAGGAATAAGGGGGCCAAAAGGGCGCATGCTCTAGCCCATATGTCAATAGGAGGTGGCGGGTAATCGGGCGGAATGGGTACAAGTGCAGCTCCCCCATACCCATACCCGTTTAGACGTCGGGTAGAGTTTAGCCCCCACAAACATACCTGCGGGTAATAAAAGAGGAACATACCCAACTCTATTAGGGTTTTTACCCGCGGGCACACGGGTAATCGGGTAAGATTGCCATCCCTACTTGTGCCATCAACTAAGTATTTCTAAAACTTTGTTCATACTAGTGCTAGCCTAAAGTTGCTTATAAAGAAATAAAAGAAAGAAAGAGCCAAAAGGCTAAGAAAGAAAGAAAAAGAAACGAAAAGAAAATAGTGGCCAGTCATATTATATTGAACAAAATCCTAACTTTTGTTCAAAATTTTTAGATTGTGCAATTGTATTAATTAGTGTGCAATCTTGTGCTCTTTTTACATTCTTAAATTAAGAAGCTAGCGTCTATCTACGATTTGTGCAATAGAGTTTTTGGTGCCTCACTTATATTTTAAAGCTCATTCCTTAATTGCACAAGTGCCATTATCTTTGCGTGTATATTGCTGTGAACTTCACTTATATCTTTGAGATCGACAACTAGAGCTTGTAAATTCTAGTTTAGACTATTATTTATCATTGCAATAACTAGAATTTTTAGATTGTATAGGATATACACTAAACCTTCAAGCTTCACATATTAGTCATTGTCTTGTGCAATGTTTCAACTGTGAATTCACTTGAGTAATCATCTTTGTCCTGTACCAGAGTATATACAACACCTTAATCCAAAGAAAGAGTAGTAAGAACCTCAGGTGGTAAGTGAGAGGGTATGTTTGAGTGATTAATTATATATTCCACATATACATTCTATTTTTGCTTGGTACTAATAATCATGGCAAGTTATGAGTATGTGGAACTTACATTCTATGGAAGTAATGATTTGGAGGAGCATATCACTTGGGAAGACCAAATGGAAAAACTTTTCAAATTTCAGAAGCTTTCCAAAGCCAAAGAAGTGATCCTTGCCACTATTGAGTTTGAGAATTATGCTTATAGATGGTGGCAATAGCTATTTGGGAAAAGCCTCATTAGATCTTGGTTGGATTTAAAGATGATCATGAGAAGAGAGCTTGTGCCAAACTATTACGAGAAAGGGCTACTTTGACACTTAGAGAGCATTACACAAGGGTGCAAATATATCCAAGATTATTATTTTGAGTTGAAATATGGAATGTGACATGCTGGTATCACTATTGCAGTAAAAGAGAAAGAATACTTCAAAAGATGTTTGAATTTTAATATCATCGCTGCACTTCAACGTAAGTATTTTAGTAGTATAATTGATCTTGTGGATTGTGCTATTGAGGAGGAAAGAAAAATTAAAAAGCATCGTATACCTATATTCAATCTTAAGGCACCAATTCATGAAACCCACGTAGTCAAATTGAGTGAGAGTGTTCACAAGACTGAACTATGTGATTTCACTCTAAGTGAGATTGAGAACATTCAAACTGAGAGTGTGACAGATACGCCAAAAGAAAAGAGAGAAGTAGATGATAGCAAAGGCAAGGTTATTTATAAAACTAATGATTTACTCTTTATTTCTAGTGTCATTTCTCACATTGTGCAGGTTGACATCGATAATGAGGAGGCGAATGCTAAACAATCCACACCACCAGAGGTAAAAAAAGAGGAAATAGCCATAGTTGAAGTTGGAATGCTTGCTGTTCCGTGGTTAGATCATGAAGCTATACTTCCTACAATATCTATATCAACTGATAAGAATGTTAAATGTAATTACAAATGTGTTGAATTGGTAGTACATCAAGAAAAGATGAGTGCAAGTGAGAATTCTTGTGCCAAGTTAGAGATACCATGTTCTAAATTTGATATGCTTAATTTACATAATGTGGAATTGATTACTCATAAAGAAGTTCTTACTAAAATATCTGATGTGTATATTATGCTTCTAATTGCCAATTTGATAAACGTATACACATCCTATAGTTGTTGTAGCGCTAATTATCATATGCAAAGGAGTAATAAAATAGATGATATCTACATATACCATACATACACAATGTTTTTTTTGTTTAGTACACTTTCAGCTTATCGAAAGCCAAGTCAAAAGCCTAGGATGGCTTTTTTTGAAGGGGAACATGATGCGGATATGCTCATGTATAGTGTTGGAACATAGTGTGCCCAGCGAGAGGTAAGGGAGGACAGCTACCACAAGAAGACGATACGAATGTTACTAGCACTGGAAGATACATGGGAACACTTGGAGGCATGGATAAACTATACAACTTTATTCCATATGACCCCATGTGGTCCCACGTGGTCCCATGTGGCCTTACATGCTCCCACCCAGTCCCCTATTTCCTTCCATATATGCCATCAAAGAAAAAGGAAGGAAACAATAAAGAAGGAATGAGAAGAAGGAAAGGAAGGAGAAAATCTGGCCATTTTCAAATAAGGGAAGAGATCACTGTAACATTGAAAGATGAGAACTTTACATGAAAACTTTCCACGTGGTACTGTTCATGTCCAAATCACTGGTCATATCCAAGTACTGTCCATGCCAAACGCTATTCACACCCTCTCTCATATGTTTAAGTGGCATATTAAAAGTGGGAGTATGTACTCCTGGGAGTACAAAAAAGCTTCCTGTTAGCCTGACATTTGTCATGCAATGTGTGTTTAGTGCTTAGAGCATATACAATAATAGAGATAACTGCTGTCCCTATACTCCTCCATGTCATCTAAAGACAAAACTAAAAACAACTTCTACAAAAAAATGACATCTTAAGGTTATCTCTGTGAGATCCTATAATATTTTAATTATGGCATGAAAATGTGTTATTGTAGATAATAACTTATATAATGATGTTTTATACTGTCTATATAGTCGTCTCTTCATGAAAAGATAGTTGTGCTCTTGCTCTCTCCTCTATATCAGCAAAAAAAACTTTGTAACAAAGCATGTAGACAGCTGACGCTATACCATTGTACATATCATTAGGACAATATTTTGTGACAGGTTGCAGTGATGATGTGGTTCGACAACAGGTGCGGCGTGGTGGGCATCGGTCAATTGAGAAAAGAAATACAGTTTGCATTTTCCCACATTAATTAGTGAAAAAAAGTGAAACATCTATGTTTTTGATTTTTTAATACACATTGTCAATGACTTAAACATCTATAGTTTGAATGGTATACGGACAATGACATATTTTTTCACGTGGAAAACAGTAGCAGACTCTAGATGGACCAGGGCGGACCCAAATTGGCCCATGGATGTACGACCGAACATCCATATAGTTTGAATTGTATCCGGACAATGACATTTTCTTGCACGTGGAAAACAGAACCAAGACTTTAGATGGACCAGGGGCGGACCCAAGTTGGGCCATGGATGTACAACCAAACGTCCAAAAAAAAAACTATAAGACCACCAGTTAGTCGCTCTCCTCTCAAAGGCTCAAACTCACTGTGGCCTTCGGCACCGGTGATTTCCTCGTCAACTGCACTGTGGCGCCACTTCCACCTCGACCCTACTGGTCGTGGGCGTCGTGCTGTACTAGGCTAGCCCGATAAAGGTTCATTATCTTTTATGTATGAACCGTGCTAGGCTGAGATGACCTGTTGTACTCGCCGTGCCGTACCGTACCGGCTAGGCTCGTCTTCAGCGAACCTAGGCACAACCCATTTATGCTCTGTACCATGCCGGTTTAAGTCTGACTTATTTGTACTATTGTAACAAGAGAAAAGGAACCGGAGATGTACGAAGCTAGACAATGAACACAAATGTTGGAGAAAAGAAGTAAATTTTATTCATTCTTGAACAGATACATAGTTATTGCCTCGTTAAAAACCTTACACCTCAGTGTGGAGTACCTCCGATAAGGAAAAAGTACAGTAACTACTTATATATACATAGACTACTTGGGGCCGAGATGGTCAAAGTTAGCTATCGACTATCATGCCTGTGATCTCTAGATCCTCGGTCTAATGTTATGTCCTGTCATCTGCATACTCCCAATCTTTGAGGCATGTAATTACCTCAACCATCTTAGGTCTGAGGGACAACCTTCTCGGCTCAAGTATCCTCCCCACCAAACTGAAAGTGGCTTTTGACGAGACAATGGATGTTGGAACCACAAGTACGTCCCATGCAAAATACGATAGCATGGGGTAAATAAGTTTGTAATTCTTCCATCACAAGAGCAAGCTGAGCTGATTGTCCCATCCATGTCAAACTCGCTCTTCACGAAAGGCTTCTCGAGAGAGTGGTTGATCTCTACCCGTGAATCCCATTGCAACTAGCTTAACAATTTAGAAGACGAATTAGATGTCTTGTCTTTTAGCTTCTACCATATGTTTGAAGCTATCGAACTGCCTTATGCTTGTTGCATTATTCATGTAGATCTTCTTGCTTCACTTCTACTGTAAACTTTTCATAATATTTCTCAAAAACTATAAAAAAAACTTATTATAAATATGAGTATAGGCCTTAGAAAAATCAAAATCAAATGCTTCACCGATTCCCTCGAATGCGGCCTGCAAATTAGATAATTTTCTCCGAGAATCCAAAATAGTAGCAAAATAGTAGAGATGTAGAATAGCTTGAAAATATTTTATAATTTTTTTCTTAATTGTTTCTATAATGGGATGTAAAATACCATTATCTCTGTTTTCTTTGAAACTGATAGCAATAGTCCAAAGCCACTTGATAACTAAGCAAGAAGTTGGGTAGTACACATCGGATAACACGTTGGTTGCATTATAAAAATTTCTAAAAATTGATGAAAATGGTGGGCAACTTTCCAATCCACATCACGAACCAACGGTTTACCATTATTGCAATTGACGAAGACAGTGATAATGTGCTTGTAGTCCTTGCACCACTTTAGCATGTATACATAGAATTCTATCTAACCTCCTTATCAAGGTTGAATCTTCTTAGTAGTTTATTATTGGCCCTATAGTATGAAGAGAACGCGGGATTGCTACGCTTAGCACAGAATCAAATTCTCTACCACGACTACCCAGGTCACCCTGCAAGTAATTGACCATAGATTGGATCGTTACCTTACGACGCGCAGTGCAACAGAAGACGAGTCGATGAAGCCGGTTCATCGATCTGCGCGTAGTCGTACACGACGATCCGATCACCTCCTCCTCCTCGCTTGTCCACCACGTCCCACGAGGTGCGCCATGGTCGATCTCCACGCCGTGGCCGCCATCGACGAGCTTTACGAGCTCGCCGGAATTCACAACCTCTCTGCATAGCCTGCCTTCAAACGGACGTCCCAGCCACATCTGGACTCCGTTTTGGGCGTTCTACCACTTCACCAAAAGCTAACAAAATTATCGTTCCAACGCATCTAGTCCCACCATCAAATTCTTTCTAGATCATCAGGAATCGGCAAAACAAGACAGCGTCCAGAATCTGTGCGCGAACAGGTCGCATCTCTTTTCCAGTTCGCATCGATTAGCACCACAGGGTGTAGCGCCTCTACAGTATCCACACATATAGGGATTGGAATCCGTCCATGCACAGTGTGCTAGCACCAGCGCACAAACACTTGGGAGAGACGACAGCTAGGGTTTGGTGGAGAGGGAGAACTCGCGCGCCGGCATGCCCCGGACTCTCCACCACATCCCTTTATATAGCGCCCACCATTGGGCCCTCTACACTGGAGGGCCAATTAGGTCCAGGTCCACATCATATGTAGCCCACGCTATCCATGAGCCCGCATCGTATGCGATTCATAATTTTCATTGGGCATAACCCAACAGCTCCCACTTGCATAATGAACAATTATGCAAAGAGTATTCCATCCCCTTTAAGTGTGAGACCCAATAGGTTCATGTGCAAATCGGCAGTGAACTGTGAAAAGAATTCCAATCCACAGATCAACAGCGGTCCCTAGCAGAACGTATTGACCCCCGAATGCACAGATGATCAAATCGGCTGAACCTTTGATACATTCAATATATACCGATCCTTTTGCCGCACGATACCAATCAAGCTCAAGGCAAGATACTTGCCACCCCTGTTGATAGCTCGACCATTTCCCTCGTCAATGTAATGGATATATGGAGATAATGTGATTCTCTAATCACATTGGCATGGCCATGCACTTCCCTTATCCATCCACACCGAGGGGCCCAGAGGTATTGTAACGTCCCGAAATTTGGCTTAATCTTAATCTTTGGAGTTATTTAAATTTTTGTGGATTAATTAAAATGTATTTGCAATTAAATGAATTTATCTGAATTTTTGGGGAATTATTGGATTTAATTGAAATTAATTTAGACTATCCTTCTCTTGAAAAATTTAGTATCAGAAAAGGTAATTATCAAAAATAAATA
This sequence comes from Guadua angustifolia, assembly GCA_036346375.1. Lineage (NCBI taxonomy): Eukaryota > Viridiplantae > Streptophyta > Magnoliopsida > Poales > Poaceae > Guadua > Guadua angustifolia. Next base: position 19,759,547 of record CM070515.1, read on the forward strand.
AAAATATTTTATTTAGGCTCAAAATGCTCTGAAATATTTTCTGGAATTTTTCTAGAATTTTTTGGGTATTTTTAGTGCCATAAATAATTCTTTGGAATTTCTGGATTTAATTTAATTAATAAAACCGGAGAAATGTGGTACTACAGTGTCGGGCCGAGCCCAACACTGTGCGCACGCCGGCCGAACCCTAGCGCCGTTTGTCCTGGACCATTCGATCCGCATCGGAGGGATGTAATTTGGCCGCGTCGCACGTGCTCGAGGTTCGTTGGATCTCAATGACTGACCGTTAGGATTTCGCCGCGTGTCACCGTATCGCCGAACCGTTACCTTTTCCGCGCCGTCGGATCACGATCGGATGGTGGGATGTGACTGTGCATATCGGGAGGGCGCGACTGTACACCGCCGTCGCCGGTAGGCCGCCGAGGATTGTGTCAGAGATTTTGCGCGCGACTCGAGGCGAGTCCGAGCCGGGGATAAAGCCCATCGCATGCAGCACTTTCTCCCGTTCGCTTTGCCCTCTCGCTCGAGCTCTGCCGTCCACCGTAGTGTGCGCCCGAGCTCGCCGGAGTAGCTACTTCCCCCTCCTCGGGTCTTCCTTGAGTTTCGCCGTCATCCCTCACTCTCCGCCGCAACCGAAGCTTGTCTCAAGTCCGCCGTGCCGAGACGCGTCGGGTGGGGTACCTCTTCTCACCGGAGATGACCGGAAACGCCACCAGCTGCGTCGTCTTCTCCAAGTCCGGCGACAAGCACTGCCGCCTCTTCTTCGAGCATCGCAACTCACCGCCACCGTCGGATCTCCATCGCTCGGCTTTGGTAACGCCACGCCTCCTTTCCTGTAGCCATAGACTCAAGTAGCTTCGGTTAGCCTCCGCCGTTAGATTCTCATCCGACCGCTCCGGTGCATCCACGTAGGCTTGTGAATAGGAAACTGTTCGGGTAACCATCGCCGTTGGATCTTCATCCAACCGCATCGGTAAGGCCACGCAGGCTAGTGAATAGTAAACTCCCCGGGTAACGGTAGCCGTAGGATTTTCATCGGACGACCAAGGTAACGACACGTTCTTTCCTCTATAGCGCTAGACCGGGATTTCATCGGGTGAAAATGGCCGTTAGATTCTCATCCAACCGCTCCGGTGCATCCACGTAGCTGCTGCATAGAAGTTTTGATAATGGCCGTTCGATTCTTGCTTTGCGGCCGAGATTAAGCCGCGTAGGTGTGGTGAATAGGAAACCACTCGGTATACCTCCGTCGTTGGATCTTCATCCGACCGCGCCGGTGTCCACGTCGTCGCTAGGTCAAGCTGTTTCGCCGTGTCGCATCCGAGCCATAGGATTTGAAATAAGCGGCGTGGATGTTGCCGCGTGTGTAGTTTTGGACGCGTAGGGACCGACCGTTAGATTTGGATCCAACGGGCGGGAGCGTAGGTGATCGCGTGGCCCAGTGGTTGTGCGCTGCGTGTCAGTTGCTGAGTGGGGCAAGCATTGTTCACCGGGCCCACTTGTCAAGATAGTCGGCCGCCAGGGTATTGACGCCAAGATGACGTCATCTGGGGCCCACGTGTTAGTGGCCGAGAGCGACGTGGCAGTCCCTGGTGCTGACACGTGTCGCTGAGAGGATTTAACCAGATTTTTAGTAGGAAAATAAATAGAATAATTCGGTTTTTCTTTTAATTGAATTTCAGAAACTTGCAAATGCTATAACTTTTGCATTTTAACTCGGAATTGGGTGATTCCAGTTCCTAAAAATTTGTAAAAATGTAAACTATTTAATGGTGATTTTTATTTTATTTTTAGTGATGATCTTGCTGTCTGTTTTAGTATATTTATTGTGTGCACGTTTGTTCCGAGTAGACCCCGAGTTGCCAGGAGCTGTCGAGGGAGATTTTGAAGACCCATCGCAAGAGCCCGACCAGAATCAACTGCTGTTTGAAGGCAAGTCATGCTTTGACCATATTGCCCCTGGATTTTCAAATGTATTTCAATTCAAACTATGCATGCTATGTTAATTAGAAATGATATTGCACATGGGGGAAAAGTAGTTAAAATACCTATCTTGTTTATGTCATCTTGCTAACATTAATTGTATGCCCTGAGAACCTTGTCACCCTAAGATGTAATCAGCGTTGGTTGCTATATTAATGCCAACACGGGAGGCTAGACCGTGATTAGCTGCTTAGTATACTTATGGGCGTTGAATGACTTTCAAATTTGCAAAAGAATATTGAGTAAACAATTATGGAACACATTTTGGAATAATGCAATGATGTCATGAGATGGAATTGAGGGTAGCGACCTGTGTGGTTCTACTCATACAATGACGTGGGCATTGGCATGTGTTGCATAAATGCAAACCTGGGATGGGAAATGATTTGGACCGGGGCAAGTGGCGAGAAGGCTTCGTGCCAGGTGGGCCTGTGTGGCAATGGGATGTATTGTGAATGTAAAAGCTGTGTGCCGAGAAGTATAAAACAGATGTCTTGCCCGGGACAATTAAGGACTTCACCTTGCGAGCATTTAAACTGAGTTTCTCGTACAACCACTTTTCTGGAATGGGACGAACCTAGTTTAGTAGGGTTCTAATATCTTCCCTTTGACACCTCGGGGCGACAGTTACACAAAAATGTAATCAGATGGGGAGCGTGCACTGCTACGGCTTGGTACCCATTCAATCAGATTCACTGTTCTAAACTTTGGCTCTGTGTGAGGGAAGTGTTAGAAAGGCAATACTGGAGAGCTTCACTGGTTAAGTGTTAGTCTCCGAAAAACTTTGTTGTAATCAATCACCTGTGTGGTGAGCGACTGTATCCTGTGGGTAAAGTGTACAACCTATGCAGAGTGTGTGTGTTAAATCTATTCGAATAGCCGCGTCCGCGGTATTGGACAATGCTCGGTGATTACAGTCAAGGGTTAGATTTAAAAAATAAAAATGTGGAATGGGTGGCTGTGTGCCAAAGACTGATGAATCAAACTAGCGCTGTGTGCCAAACTTTTGGAAAGAATTGAGAAATTTATTATTAATAATATTGGTTTTACCGCTTTTAATCTAATAGGATTACCTGTTAAAAAGAAATGCTGTTTTATGCAAACTAACCACTTAAGCCTTTCCTTTGGACTAAGCCATGCATGTAGTAATAAAACTGCATTTGTGCATGACTTGTTGAGTATGTTGTATACTCATTCTTGCTTCGACAAAAACCTCAGAAGAAGAAGCTGTGCCAGCTTGGGAGGAGGAGTTCACCGAAGGTCAGGAGGATTAGGGTTGAGCCTCGTCGGTTGCCTGTGGCTACGAGGGGTTTCGTTATCGTACTTTTGCTTCCGCTGTTGAACTTGTGCTACTCTTGTTATTTATCGCCCTGCATGGCGAATTAATGTAAGGTGACCATAAGGTCGTGTAACTCGTTTATATTTATGCTTGAAGTACTTTATTATTAATTTCAGTGTGTATGATTGTGGTACTTCAACCTATTTACCCTGTGTGTACTAGCGTGATCCTGGACTAGTACAGAATACACAGAGGGTCCGGATTTGCAGATTCAGGTCCCGACAGAGTTGGTATCAGAGCCATACTGACTGTAGGACTTAACCCTAGCTAGACTGGCCGTCTTGGAGGGACAAAAATTAATTTCTAAGGAATAAAAATTGGGCAAGAATAATCAATGAAATCTTGACTCGTCCCTTCTTCCTTACTTCATACCTATGCTGTGTTTTGCTATTACTTTTGTGTTCTTTTAAAATTTTAGTACTGACGAGTTGCTTTGGCAGATGCGGATGGTTCACTCCTTCGCCGAGCGTCACGAAGGCTATGCAGCGGAGCTTTGGAGGATGCTCCAGGTGCTGGGAGGTTTTGACAGCCCCCTCTACCGGTCCCGCACCTGGGTGGTCAACGGGATCAACCGCGGCTGGGAGACGACCCTCACCTTGTACGCACGGGAGCACGCGCGTGCCAGCCATCTGCTCCACCTCGCGGTGAAGCGAGCCAGCTACGAGGCGGGCATACAGGAGTGTTGTAACACCCCAATTTTTGCTTTTATTGCATTTAAATGGTATTTTGAATTTTTGGGAATTTCTGAATTTATTTGGATTTATTTGGAATTGTTTGAATTTATTTTGAATTAAGCCATTTATCAAATTAATTAAATAATGGAAGAGTTAAAATAAAGTTTTGCTGAAAATATTTTATTTGAGTCACAAATATCTTAAAATATTTTTGGGAATTTTTCCAGAATTTTTCTAGTATTTCTAAAGCCCCAAATGAATTATTTGAATTTCGGAATTATTTTTAATCGAAAAAGGATTAAAATCCGGATGAATAGTGTTGGGCGAGTATCTTTATGCGGCCCGCTTGAAAAACCCTAGCGCCGGGGCGCTCGATCTTCATCCGACGGCTCACGATGCGCCACGCCACCCAACCCTATTCCCCACGGACTCGCCGCCGCCACGGACTCCTCCGCGAATTCGCAGAATTCAAGACGGACGCTAAGAGCCCCTATTTAATGCGCCGCCACCTCCCGTGTTCCTCGGTTTGCGCCAGACCAACCAGACGCCAGACGCCGCCGAGACGCCGCCGCCTCGCCGACGACCTCGCCGAAGTCCCGGCCGTCCGCCGCACTTCTTCGCGTCGGTTAAATCGCCGCCGGTGATTCTCCGCCGTCGCCGCGCCACCATCGGACTCATCTCGTCGCGCCAAGACCGGGAGCGTTACCGCCGACGTCGCCGAGGACCACGGAAACGCCACGCCGCCGCGCCGTCGTCTTCGTCTCCGGTCAAGCAGGCCGCCGCACCATCGCTGCCGCCCGAAGCCGTCGACCGTCCGATCTCAATCGACGATTCAGATCCCGCCACGCCGCCCCCAAAACAAGAAAGCCCATCTTCTAATCTCCACCGTTAGATGCAAATCGAGGGCCACCGTCGTGCCACGCACCGATCATCGCGTGCACGGACGCCGACAAGGCGGACCCACATGTCGATCCTCACCGCACGCTCATCAGGCGCATGAGTCGCCGACAAAGACGGGCCCGCATGTCAGCCAAGACGGACCGGTGACGCCGGTGACGTCACGGTGGGTCCCACTGCCGCTGAGTTGACCAAAGTCGTCTTGACGTCACGATGACGCCATGATGACGCCAAGACGGAGTCGGTGGCGTCGGCAAAGAAGGCCACGTGTCACTCTCTGGTGGCGACACGTGTCACGAGATGACGTAATAATTATTTTCCGAAAAGAAAAATGTTTATTTAATTCGGTTTATTGATTTTAAATGTATTTTGAAACTTCAAATGCTTATAACTTTTATGTTTTAACTCCGATTTGAGTGATTCCAATTTCTATAAATTTGTAAAATCAAGCTCTTTCTGTTTATGAATTTTATTTGAATTTTAGGCTTGAGTTGCTCTCTGTTTTATTTATTTATTGCTATTTATTTGCGTTCGCGTAGACGCTTGAAGTGCTGAAGGTTTCGAGGAGAAGTTCGACCGAGAGCAAGTTCAGAACCGTAACCAGACTTTTGAAGGCAAGTTGTGTTTGATCATGTTGAACCTATTAGAGCAAATTACTTTGATTTAAACTATTGCATGCTAATTTGATAGAAATGACTTTGAATAAGTTTTTGGGATTAGTTAAATGCCTAGTTGCTGTATGCCACCTTGTCGTATATAATGGCATGCCATGAATCATTTGTCACCCTAGATTATGGACTAATAGTTGGACATTAATAATTTGCCAACATGGGTTGAGTAGACCGAAGTAGTATGCTTAGCCCGGCCACGTGGACATTTTATGATTTTGGAATACCAAAGTAAATATTGACCTAATGAGATATGGAACATGATTTGTGAATAAGACATGTGTTATTGAGTTGATGATGGCACGTGGTGCAATGGTAAAGAACCGGTGGGAAAATGATTTAGACGAGGCATGTGGCAAGATTGTTTACGTGGGCCAAGAGTGGCAATCTGGCGGTCGATTTGGTTTTATTGGTTTTGGATGTTTAAGGTCATTTTTGGTTAGTCTTGCCTCGGTCAACTAAGGACTTAACCTTGCGAGCATTTGAATGAGTCTCTCATATGACCACAAGCTCCGTAATGGGACGGGCTTAGCTGAGTAAACCGGGAAATCTATTCTTTGGTACTGTCGTGGTGGTGTGAGGCCCGAGAAGCGGAATGAGAACTCACATGGCGCAAGAGGGGGCCCAGGTGTGGTAACCAGTCCCTCCAAAGTGTTGAAACCTTAGCGAGCAAGATCTTGGGTTTAGATGGAACTTTGGAAAGGCTTCACGGTTATTTGCCTTGGTGGTATTTGACTGTATCTTGTGGGTAAAGTGTATAACCTCTGCAGAGTGTACAACCTATTCAATAGCCGTGCTCACGGTATTGAGCATCGCTTCATGATTACTGTCAAGGGTTAGATTTTCATGAAAATGAATTGTTTATGGAAAATGCTTGGGGTTGGTAATGAGGAACTGGACATAGGATGGAAATATGACTGTGATTAAAATGTTTGTGAAAGCTACTATTCTTATTACTGTTTCTTTGCTTTGCAAATTACTAATGTTATTCTTAAATGTTTGTCTTGCTCATGAACCATAGCCTATCCTTTGTACTAAGCCATGCATGTAGAATATTAGAATTGCATTCATGCATGACTTCTTTGAGTGCTCAAAGTACTCACCCCACAACAACACAACTTCAGCTTGAAGAAGAAGCAAACCACGCCAGAGGAGGAGTATCGGGAGGAGCCGACAAACTAGGAGCGAGCCCGGTCCATTGCACTCGTGGCAAATTGGTTGGCGCCACGAGTTTATTTTATTTCATTTGCATTTGAATATTTTAATAAGTCTTAGCCTCATCGGCGATCTTTGTAACTTGACCACAAGGTCGATCAACTAGTTTGAGTATTTAATCAAAGTACTTATTATTTCGTTGGTTATGACTGTGATATGTACTAATGTTGAGGCTGTGTGCACTAGCGTGATCTGGACTAGTGCTGAATACACAGAGGGTCCGGATTTGCAAGCCCGGTCCCGACAGAGGTGGTATCGAGCCATCTTGATATAGGATCGCCCTTAGTTAGAATGGTCGGTGAGGATAAAACTATTTTCTAAAAGCTAAAATGTGCCAAGATGATAATGCAATCTCGACTTATCCCTTCTTTCTTTTCATACCCCCTGCTGAATTTATCGCATGTACGCTTTGTTTAAAATATTTGTGTTTCACGTGAGTGACCTTTGTGAGATGAGGATGATCCACTCTTTTGGTGGCGCCTTCGGAGGGTACGCCATGAGCTTTGGCGTATGATGCATTCTTGGGAGGATATGACAGCCGATCTCTGGGGACTCAGAGATCGGGCAGATCGATATTGCAGGATGTCACTATCACGGTCTACGCTAGGGATAGTGCGAGGGCGAGTCGTCCCATCCGCATCACAGCCAGGAGGTTGTCATTTGACGCTGGGATTCAGGAGACATCGCGTCTGGCGATGAGGCAGATTGCTCGTACCTACCCCAGGGAGTTGGATGGCACAGTGTTTCGTCACCATCCGCGCAGAGATACTCGCTACAACCGAGAGCCCATCGAGGAGGAGGATGCCACGATCACCCACCTGGCCAGATATGTTATCGCTCAAGAGGATGCTATCGACGAGACGGTTCAGGAGCTGCAGAGGTCTCGTGACGAGTTCACGCAGTTGAGGGCTCATCTGCTGCAGACTTGTGAGTACTTGGCCCACTCTATCCAGAGGATTGGGGAGCTGAGACAACATTGACGGACGAGCGGAGCTGGCTTTGGAACTACACGACCAGACCCGGAGGAGCCACAAAGCGGAGCCGCAGCCAGAGCGGTGGAAGTGAAGCGAGCCTCAGGAGGTCAAGTCGGAGCGAAGGAGGTTGAGCCGGTGCAGGAGGCGTCCCACCGAGGATCGTTGGGATAGGTTTGTACCAAAGACCAAAGACACCCGCGGTGTATCCACCAGGAGTTCGGTGGGAGATGGCTCGAGGAGTGGCGTTAGGATTAGCGCTGAGACTCTGCGTTGAGTCGCGTCTTGGAATAAGAGTCACCCTTAGAGGCGTTTGACTCCTGAGTGTTAGCTCGGTTTGCTTCTTTCATGCTTGTGAGTGATCGGTATGTGTTGCAAGGCCTTTAGGCATTGTGAGCAACCATACCCAGATATTAATAAAGTAATAAAGTTGGATTTTGTGTTACACCTTCGTCCCCGTATAAGTACTCTATTACTTGTCTATTCTTATTTCCCTCTCGTCTCTAAACCATGGAGCAATCGGCAGATGGTGAACACTCGAGGAAACCAAGGAGGAAATGGGAGCGGTTCTCGCTCACCGAAACATCGATGGGGAAGGACAAGGACCCCAACCAAGACCGCCAGCTTGATATGCGTAACTTTGGAGCCTTTATTGTCGCAGACACCAGCCAATGCATGTCATGATGCAACAGAGCAAGAGTCATCGCCTGCCGCCGCCCAAGCTAACGAGTCAACCCGGTCTGAGAGACCACCCTCGAGGCATCGAATTCATGAGGACACGACCGCCTACATTTTCTCGGAAATGCCAATCCATTGGAGGCGATGATTGGTGAGGACGATAGAGAGAAAGTTGCACATTACCCAAAGTGAAGGAAATGAGAGGGTACTCTATGCCTCTCATCGCTTGAAGGAACCGCAATGAATGGTGGGAAAACTATCTTGTTGCTCATGAGCACCCGCAGACATCGGTGGGAGGAGTTCACGATCGCTTTCCGGCAGTATCATGTGCCCGAAGGCATAATGGAGCTGAAAAAGGAGGAGTTTAGGGCACTGAAGCAGGGCAATCAATCAGTGTCCGAATATCTGAATAAGTTCACTCAGCTGGCACGCTACGCACCTGAGGATGTAGCAACGGATAAGGCCAGGCAGTCTCGATTCATGAAAGGACTGAATTCAGGGCTGCAGGTGGGACTCATAACCCACACTTTTCCTGATTTTCAGGAGCTAGTGAACAAGGCGCTGATATTGGAGGACAAGCGCAAGGAGCTGGAGGACAATCGGAAGCGCAGGATGGCACAGCAGGGAGCACGCCAGGGAGCGCAGCGTTTGAGGGTTGCACCAAATCAGTTCTTCAGATTTCAGCCCAGGAATGTGATGACGACGCCACCACCAGTACCAAGACCTGCCGGACAAAATGTTCAGACACCAACACCAGTTGGGAATGCAACTGCGAGGAGCAGCGAATGGCGTTAAACGTTGTTTTATCTGTCACGAGCCAGGGCATTTTGCCAATTACTGTCCTAAGAAGGGAGGAGGAGGAGTGACACCAGTTCGCTTCAATCTTGGAACCACTCCAACGAAGGCACCCGCGTCAGGAGCAAGTCGTGGAGTTACACAATCTGGAGCTGCCACACAGACTGTGGTAAGAGGCAGAGTTAATCATGTCACCGCCGATGCAGTGCAGAACACATCGGACGTCGTACTGGGTAAGTTACTTGTCAACTCAGTACCTGCAACAGTTTTATTTGATTCTGGAGCTTCGCATTCGTTTGTATCTCGGATTTTTGCTGTGAACAATGGGTTGAAAATGGTGAACCTTAGGCATGTATTGCTAGTACAATCCCCGGGATCAGAACTCCGATCTGATGTAGGATGTTCTAGGGTAAAGTTGCTTATAGATGGAACGGAGTTCCTAGCAAACTTAGTGGTGTTGGATACCCAGACCTTAGATGTTATTTTGGGAATGGATTGGTTGTCTAAGCACAAGGTTGTGTTAGACTGTGGACAAAGAGTCATATCAGTCGAGAGTCCTTGTGGGAGAAAAATAGAGTTTCAGGCAACTGCCGCTCGGGATGGACAGTTGATGGTCAATAGTGTGAAGGCCGTCAGCATAGAAGACGTACCAGTTGTCAGAGAATACCCGGATGTGTTTCCAGAGGATTTACAGGATGCCACCAGACAGGGACATAGAGTTTGTAATCGAGTTAGTACCGAACGGCCCGATAGCTAAGAGACCTTATCGGATGTCAACCGATGAGCTAGTGGAAATGAAGAAGCAGATAGAGGAGTTAATGGATAAGGGATTTATTAGACCTAGTTCGTCGCCATGGGGAGCACCGGTTCTATTTGTCAAGAAGAAGGATGGAAGTTATCGGATGTGTGTGGATTATCGAGCACTAAACGAGGTCACTATAAAGAATAAGTACCCACTACCCAGGATCGATGACCTATTCGATCAGTTGAGAGGAGCCGGAGTTTTCTCCAAGATTGACCTACGATCAGGTTAGCACCAGCTGAAGATTCGATCGGAGGATGTGCCGAAGACAGCATTTTCGTCAAGATATGGACACTACGAGTTCACAGTTATGTCTTTTGGTTTGACAAATGCACCTGCATATTTCATGAACACGATGAACAAGGTTTTCATGGAATACCTGGATAAGTTCGTTGTTGTGTTCATAGATGACCTTCTAGTTTACTCCAAGACCAGGGAAGAGCATGCAGAGCATCCGGCTAGTTACGAGAAGTTAAGGGAACAGCAACTTTTCGCCAAGTTTAGCAAGTGCGATTTCTGGAAGAACAAGGTGGAATTCCTTGGACATGTGGTGACCACTGAAGGAGTCGCAGTTGACCCAAGTAAGGTGGAAGCAAGGTTGCATTGGGAGCCACCCAAGACGGTGACTCAAATCCGTAGTTTCCTTGGAATGGTGGGTTATTACCGCCGATTTATTGAAGGATTCTCTCGATTGCGAGACCCTTACGCAATTGTTGAAAAAGGAAAAGAAGTTTATGTGGACGCCGAATGTGAGCGGAGTTTTCAGGAGTTGAAGAAACGTTTGACAACGGCACCAGTGTTAGTTCTACCGGATTTAAGCCAGAGCTTTGATATATATTGTGATGCATCGCGCCAAGGGCTAGGATGCGTATTAATGCAAAACAGAAAGGTCGCCGTGCATATGCGCCAAGGCAGTTGAGGCCGCATGAGGAGAACTATCCAACACATGACTTGGAGTTAGCAGCCGTGGTACACGCCTTGAAGTTATGGCGGCACTATCTGATTGGAAACAGATGTGAGGTGTACACCGACCATAAGAGTCTTAAATATATATTCACTCAATCGGATCTGAACATGAGGCAGAGGAGGTGGTTGGAATTAATTAAGGATTATAATCTGGGAATCCATTATCACCCCGGAAAAGCCAATGTGGTGGCCGATGCTTTGAGCCGAAAAAGCCATTCGGTGAACATGTTGGTGGGAGAAAATCAGGTTGAGTTATGCAAGGAATTTCAGAAGCTAAAACTGGAGATTGTACCTAAAGGATTTATAGCCGCTCTAGAAGTGAAGCCTACCCTGGAAGATCATATTCGTGAAGGACAGAAGGACGATGTCAAGATTCAGAGGATTAAGTCTAAAATGGAGGAAGGCAAGGCGAAGGACTTCAAGCTGGATGAGCAGGGTACATTATGGATCAAGAATTGTATTTGCATACCGCATAAGAAGGAACTGAAACAGCTGATTCTGGAGGAAGCTCATGACTCCAAGTACTCCATTCATCCGGGAAGCGCTAAGATGTACCAAGACCTGAAGGAAAGATTTTGGTGGCCAAGCATGAAGCGTGAAGTTGCAGAGCATGTTGCGTTGTGCGACATATGCCAAAGAGTCAAAGCAATGCATCAAAGGCCAGCAGGGTTGCTACAGCCACTGAAGATACCTGAGTGGAAATGGGAGGAAATCGGAATGGACTTCATTACTGGTCTACCGAGGACCCAGACAGGGTATGACTCCATATGGGTTATAGTGGACCGGTTGACCAAGGTCGCCCACTTCATACCGGTGAAAACTACCTACTCAGGGGACCGCTTAGCAGATTTGTATATGTCAAGAATTGTGTGTCTGCATGGAGTTCCGAAGAAAATTGTATCGGACAGAGGTACTCAGTTTACCTCAAGATTTTGGGATAAGCTGCATGAGGCCCTAGGAACCCGCTCAACTTCAAGATCGCATATCACCCATGCATGTATGGGCAAGCGGAAAGAGTTAACAAGATATCGGAAGACATGTTGAGGGCATGTGCATTGGCTTATACAACTTCGGGATAAGTGTTTGCCATATGCCGAAGTTTAGCTATAATAACAACTACCGTGCAAGTCTGCAGATGTCACCATTTGAAGCGCTATATGGAAGACCACAGCGAACGCCGTTGAACTGGAATGAGACCGAGAACGCCATATGTTTGGGCGGATATTCTCCGAGAAGCAAGAGCGAGATAGCCGTGGATCGTGAAAGGTTGAAAATAGCACAATCAAGACGTAAGAGTTACGCAGATAATCGCCGCAGGATTTAAGCTTTGAGCTGAAGATTTTGTGTATCTCAGAGTTACACCACTCAGAGGAGTTAAGAGGTTCCACACTAAAGGGAAGTTAGCACCAAGATATGTTGGTCCGTTCAGGATCCTAAGTCGTAGAGGCGAAGTAGCGTATCAGCTGGAGTTACCGCAGTCTTTAGCAGGAGTGCATGATGTGTTCCATGTGTCACAATTAAAGAAATGCCTCCGGGTGCCAGAAGAGCAAATGCCGTTAGAGTCGGTCGAGCTGCAGGAGGATTTGACTTATAAAGAGTACCCGGTGAAGATCTTGGATACTAGGGATCGAGAAACGAGAAATAAATCGACCCGTTTCTGCAGAGTTCAGTGGAGTAACCATTCCGAGAGCGAAGCAACCTGGGAGCGTGAAGAAGACCTGAAGCAGGAATTCCCCAACCTATTCCTTAGTCAGCCCTGAATCTCGGGGTCGAGATTCCGTTAAGGGGGGGAGGTTTGTAACACCCCAATTTTTGCTTTTATTGCATTTAAATGGTATTTTGAATTTTTGGGAATTTCTCGAATTTATTTGGATTTATTTGGATTTATTTGGAATTGTTTGAATTTATTTTGAATTAAGCCATTTATCAAATTAATTAAATAATGGAAGAGTTAAAATAAAGTTTTGCTGAAAATATTTTATTTGAGTCACAAATGTCTTAAAATATTTTTGGGAATTTTTCCGAATTTTTCTAGTATTTCTAAAGCCCCAAATGAATTATTTGAATTTCGAATTATTTTTAATCGAAAAGGATTAAAAATCCGGATGAATAGTGTTGGGCCGAGTAATCGTGCGCCCGCTTCGAAAACCCTAGCGCGTGGCGCTCGATCTTCATCCGACGGCTCACGATGCGCCACGCCACCCAACCCTATTCCCACGGACTCACGCCACACGGACTCCTCCGAATTTCGCAAATCAACACGGACGCCAAGAGCCCCTATTTAATCGCCGCCACCCTCCGTGTTCCTCGGTTTGCGCCGACCCACCAGACGCCAGACGCCGCTCGAGACGCCGCCGCCAAGACGACCTCGCCGAAGTCCGGCCGTCCATGCACTTCTTCGCGTCGGTTTCGCCGCCGGTGATTCTCCCGTCGCCTGCGCCACCATCGGACTCATCTCGTCGCGCCCCGGACCGGAGCGCACCGCGACGTCGCCGGAGGACCACGGAACGCCACGCCGCGCGACGCTGCCGTTTTCGCTCTCCGGTCAAGCCGCCGCCGCGACCATCGCTGCCGCCTCGAAGCCGTCGACCGTCCGATCTCCAATCGACGATTCAGATCCCGCCACGCCGCCCCAAAACAAGAAAGCCATCTTCTAATCTCCACCGTTAGATGCAACCGAGGCCACCGCCGTGCCACGGCACCGATCATCGTGCGTGGACGCCGACAAGGCGACCCACATGTCGATCTCACCGCACGCTCATCAGGCGCATGAGTCGCCGACAACGGCGCCCGCATGTCACCAAGACCGGACGGTGACGCCAGTCCGACGCCACGGTGGGTCCCACTGCCGCTGAGTTGACCGAGTCGTCGGCTTGACGCCACGATGACGCCATGATGACGCCGGCCGCGGAGCCGGTCGGGTGACGTCGGCAAAGGCCACGTGTCACTCTCTGGTGGCGACCGTGTCACAGATGACGTAATAATTATTTTCCGAAAAGAAAAATGTTTATTTAATTCGGTTTATTGATTTTAAATGTATTTTGAAACTTCAAATGCTTATAACTTTTATGCTTTTAACTCCGATTTGAGTGATTCCAATTTCTATAAATTTGTAAAATCAAGCTCTTTCTGTTTATGAATTTTATTTGAATTTTAGGCTTGAGTTGCTCTCTGTTTTATTTATTTATTGCTATTTATTTGCGTTCGCGTGAGACGTTGAAGTGCTGAAGGTTTCGAGGAGAAGTTTCGACCCAGAGCAAGTTCAGAACCGAACCAGACTTTTGAAGGCAAGTTGTGTTTGATCATGTTGAACCTATTAGAGCAAATTACTTTGATTTAAACTATTGCATGCTAATTTGATAGAAATGACTTTGAATAAGTTTTTGGGATTAGTTAAATGCCTAGTTGCTGTATGCCACCTTGTCGTATATAATGGCATGCCATGAATCATTTGTCACCCTAGATTATGGACTAATAGTTGGACATTAATAATTTGCCAACATGGGTTGAGTAGACCGAAGTAGTATGCTTAGCCCTACCACGTGGACATTTTATGATTTTGGAATACCAAAGTAAATATTGACCTAATGAGATATGGAACATGATTTGTGAATAAGACATGTGTTATTGAGTTGATGATGGCACGTGGTGCAATGGTAAAGAACCGGTGGGAAAATGATTTAGACCGAGGCATGTGGCAAGATTGTTTCGTGGGCCAAGAGTGGCAATCTGGGCGGTCGCATTTGGTTTTATTGGTTTTGGATGTTTAAGGTCATTTTGGTTAGTCTTGCCTCGGCCAACTAAGGACTTAACCTTGCGAGCATTTGAACTGAGTCTCTCATATGTACCACAAGCTCCGTAATGGGACGGGCTTAGCTGAGTAAACCGGGAAATCTATTCTTTGAATACTGTCGTGGTGGTGTGAGGCCCGGAGAAGCGGAATGAGAACTCACATGGCGCAAGAGGGGGCCACTGGTGTGGTAACCAGATCCCTCCAAAGTTGAAACCTTAGCGGGCAAGATCGGGTTTAGATGGAACTTTGGAAAGGCTTCACATTGGTTATTTGCCTTGGTGGTATTTGATCATCTTGTGGGTAAAGTGTATAACCTCTGCAGAGTGTACAACCTATTCAATAGCCGTTTCACGGTATTGAGCATCGCTTATGATTACGGCCAAGGGTTAGATTTTCATGAAAATGAATTGTTTATGGAAAATGCTTGGGGTTGGTAATGAGGAACTGGACATAGGATGGAAATATGATGTGATTAAAATGTTTGTGAAAGCTACTATTCTTATTATCTTTGTTTTGTTGCTTTGCAAATTACTATCGTTATTCTTAAATGTCAGTCTCGCTCATGAACCATAGCCTATCCTTTGTACTAAGCCATGCATGTAGAATATTAGAATTGCATTACAGGCATGACTTGCCGAGTGCTCAAAGTACTCACCCCACAACAACACAACTTCAGCTTGAAGAAGAAGCAAACCCCGCTCAGAGGAGGAGTATCGAGGAGCCGACAAACTAGGAGCGAGCCCGATCTGGTTTCTGTGGCAAATTGGTTGGCGCCACGAGTTTATTTTATTTCATTGCATTTGAATATTTTAATAAGTCTTCGCCTGCGAGGCGTATCTTTGTAACTTGACCACAAGGTCGATCAACTAGTTTGAGTATTTAATCAAAGTACTTATTATTTCGTTGGTTATGACTGTGATATGTACCAATGTTGAGACTGTGTGCACTAGCGTGATCCTGGACTAGTGCTGAATACACAGAGGGTCCGGATTTGCAAGCCCGGGTCCCGACAAGTGTGCCCGGGTAGCGCTGCGTCGGGTTAGCAGGGACTACGGCTACGAGTTGTGGGACACTGCTTTCCGTGTGCACCTGCACGCGGAGGACCTCAGCGCGCTTGAGCCGGAGGACGACGCCGCTGCCGTGCACTTGGGCCGGTTCGCATTGCTCGGGAGAGGTGGTCATGGGCGCCACGACCACGGAGCTGCTGTGTCAGGTACCGTCTTGGAGGAGACCAAGGTGGCCCTACGAGAGACCAGAGAGCACGCGGTGCAGAGGATCGCCGAGCTAGAGGAGGATCTCTACGGTCACGGGGAGCCGGAGGCTGTCATGGAGCTCGACGACGGGGACGAGGAGGAGCCAGAGGAGCAGGAGCTAGTGCCCGCGCCAGAGGACCAGCAGCCTATGGTGCCCCCAGCTGCACCAGTGGGAGGGCATGGGGATCTGTTTGCCCCGATGCCAGCTCACCCGCCGGTGTACGTGATCGGCGAGCCGCAGCCAGGGTGGCTCGAGGACTGAGTTCGTTTGGCCAGATAGTTGTTGGAATTTTTGCGTTGAGACTCAATTGTTATGAGTCGCGTCTTTATGATTCGAACTTAGATGCGCATTGTGTTGTATTAAACTATGCTGTGTGACATTGTGATTGTTAGTGAGGTTGCAAGGCCCCTGGGCCCTTGTAAGCAACCATACCTATTATTATCTATGAATTACTGTTTAAGGGTTCAAGTTACACCTGTTTCCCCACATAAGTTCTTCTACTTGCCTATTCCTTCCCTCTCATCTCTAAAACCATCGAAGCAATCAGCAGATGGTGAACACTCGCAACAACGGAGCCGGAGGCAGTGGTTCACGCCCCGGAGGTAGTCAGAGTAGTACACCACCACCCCAGTAGCACCACCAGTTGACATGCAGAATCTGGGAGCTTTTCTTGCAGCTCAAACTTAATGAATGCAAACCATGATGGCAACGGTGCAACAAATCAACACCCAAGCAGTCGCCAACAACCAAGCTATTAACAACGGACCACGACCCTACTCGAGATTGTTCGAATTTATGAGGACACGTCCGCCTACTTTTTGAGGCAATGCTAGTCCATTAGAGGCAGATGATTGGTTGAGAACCATCGAGAGGAAACTGCATATAACACAGTGTGAGGGAAATGAGAGGGTGCTCTATGCCTCTCATCAGCTAGAAGGGACAACAGCTGAGTGGTGGGAAAACTACTACGCATCGCAGGAAAACCCACAGGAGATCACCTGGGAAGAATTCACCATAGCTTTTTGTCAATACCATGTGCCGGAGGGTATCATGGAAGAATTCACCATAGCTCTCCAACGTGACATAAATAGGAACTAATTCCCGGTTTAACCATTCAACACTATGTCAACATATTGGCTTGATCCAATCAGCCGTTTAGATCTATCCCTGTAGACCTTTATGCTAAAATGATGGAATATTATTTTTAATCAATAATATGTCACACATATATAAGATCAAGAGAATTAGTGCGCTCTCACTTGCCCTTGATGAACTAGCCAAACAATTTGACTTTCATCAAAACAAATATTCAACTCCGAGATGCTTGTTTCAAAAACTCGAATGCTCTAGCATTCCATGGATCAACAAAACTTGAGGCCGTGTCAAGAACACATTCTCACTTAGGTCTCAACTAGAGAGAGCCGTTTTGATATCCATATTGCATATCGAATATACAACGGTAGCTAGGTGAATCTAGACAGCATCAAGCGGACCAATCAAGTTCAAAACTTTATTGTCACATAGCTCGTCCTAAATCCATCTTTCAGAGTATAGGCCCATCACGCTTCATAATAAGTCTTAAGCTCATCACTCCGACAATAATTGTCTTCCCTATCATATAGGTGACTAATGTGGCTTTAGGACCAATGCAGGGTTGGTTCTTCCATAAAACATTCAACAACTTGTATATAATGTGAAAATTTAGTAGGAACAGAAAAACTTTCCAATGATTCCCGAATTACTTAGAGTCACATCGTGCTCCCACTAACTATTTTGGAAGAAATGATTTCTCCAGAATAAAACCAATCTGAGCAACAAACAATTTGCAACTTTTACCCTTCTATATGTACAAACACTTTGTACCTCACAAAGAACATTTATCTTAGTTGAGTGTGAGCTTATCAGATGTCAGACATCTTTCATATGCCCCACATTCCAAACTTCGATAAAACTATACGGAACACCTTCCGATCCATATCACATATGGTGGTTCCTTTGTGACCAGATGGAACCTTTTAAATGAGCACAAATTATTTCTAAGGTGTACCATAATATGGATAATGAAAAACAATGGCTCAACACAAGTACATCCTCAGGATTAATAACACACATCCATTCACTAATGGAGCATGCCCACAAAGCAAATCAATCTTCTACTCCCAAAGAGAAGCAGAAAAATTATTTTTGCTTGTAACCGAAATATAATAACAATTATTTAATTCCGACATTGATCCTTCGGGTTGGGTCATTAAAAGTATGTCAACATCAAACGAGACAACTTTTACACCCTTGCCATTAATCCAGAATCCTACCTTGTGTTGTTAGGGTAGCGCCAATCTTCGACTTCACAAGTCTAGATTAGTACTTCAGATCCAACTTGACATTTCCCTTTCACACATGACTCGGCCTCCTTCATAAGTTGACTAGTCTTTCGAACCATCATCACATGATTAAAGCTGATCTTAATGCTTTCCAATGTTAACATGCATCATATGCATCTCGGCCAGTGATTTATCCAAGCTATTCATCAAAATGTTTGGCTCAATGCTCAAAAAGAGCAACAAAAAATCACATCAATAGCTAACCAATAGCTAAAGGGAGAATCATATTTTCCAATGCCCAATATAATCAATCATATCAACTACATGATGGCTGAACGAATTCTCTTATGTTAACATGCTTGCAAACAATGGCTTCGGGATCAAATCCTTTAGCACATGTCTGGTTCTCAAATATGCCCTCTAAGTCCACAATCATATTGTAGACATCCATGATTTCATATTGCTTCAAAAGCTCAGACTTTACGGTGGCAAAAATGAGATAGTAAACACTAAGAAAATCATCACAGTGTGTCAAATAAACACCATTCTAGTTCGGATTGCATTCACAGCTGGTTCATTAAGGTACTACTCTTTAGAACAAATATTCCTTCTTAATAACTAGAGAACAATTCTAAAGCAACAGGTATATCAACAAATATTAAACTATGTTTATGTTGTGTACCTCCTTTAACAAATTAACGATGATACTCCCACTCAAGTCACATTCCCTCTAATGACTTGTGGTAGGACAAGATCCATATTCACTAAAGTACGGGTAATGATTTGTCAATACTGCTTCAACCCAGTGACATAGCTAGATAACTCCTTGCCAATCACATCGTATGTGACTCTTGTTTGTTGGGTGGCATGCGCCAATGCACAACACCAACTCTGACACCCCGAAGTCCCAAATCCTATTTGGATGACTCCGATAAGCAAACCAATACTATGCTTGTGAGGTGTACGGATTAGGCTACACTCACCCTATTGTACAAGGAAGAATGCAGCGCCCCTGAATTGTCAGGACCATATCCGCCAACGTACAAGACAATAGGTGCAGCTATTGGAAGGGCATCGTACACTTAATATTTCAAGGGAAATCTATTCTATAAAAGAATATCAGAGCAGGAAAACCATCACAGAAAATACACTATTAACCTGTGCGCCAGTATGGCCCAAGTGAAGGGATACACGGTATGCTACGCTAGCACAAAATAAAAATCTACCGCATAAACCAGGAACCTTCTCGTAAGAAGGGATCATAGAACGTTACCACTAGACGTGCAGTGTAGTGGAAGGAAAGGTCGAAACAGCCGGTTCGACGTAGCACGCGTCGATGTAGTGGAAGTAGATGATCGTTTACGGGGCGATCGTCTCCTCCTCGCAAGCTTATCGTCTTTTTGCTGAAGTCGATCATCCGCGAGCAACGTCTCCTCCTTGTCGTGATCATCCCAATCAATGTCGCAGTCGCAGCAACATCTCTACGTAGTCCACATGAATAGGGAGGAATTCCGTGCGTCGGTGTGCTAGCACCGAGACGCATAGATGGGAGATGACGGCTAGGGTTTTGGTGGAGAGGAGAACTTCCCCTTTTCTGGCCACCACCCCACCCCTTTATATAGCCTCTCGGCGGGCCTCTACATTAGAGTCCGAGCATGGTACAAAGCCCACATCACGTGAGGCCCATGATAATCTCTTGGGTATAAATCCAACACCAAGACGAGGTGATCATTATCACCATGCGCCCATTCCTATCCACCGGGCCATCTACTTGATATTAGTCAAGTATCACAAATTAATATGTAGGCCTCAGTAAGAACCCAGACATGCATCATATACACAAGGGTCAAACTATTCACATACATCTGCCTAGAATCAATTCTACCAAATAATGTGAACCCATAACGATTATGAAAGGCACATAAGTAATTCATGTGGTGGAAACAATTTTCCCATAGTGAATCATATTCACAATTTTTTTGCATGAAAATTCCAACGGATTAATCATATTAACCCGCTTCGGACCAATCAAATTGACCTAATAAATATTTCATTAAGCACGTCATCCTACTAACTAGTTAGCTGATAGGGTTTGAACTGTGAATCCTATTCACATTCTTACCAGCAAAAATTTGATTGAATTAATCATATTAATACAATACCAGGCTACTTATTAGCCCAACGCCCCAGCCAACCGCCGACGCACCAAGATAGTAGGGGAAGCTCACCAGACAACCAGTGCTCACGGCAGCTGGCGCTGGCGCCGTCCTCCAACCCCAAGAGCCATCGATGGCGTGGCTATACTGTTGCTTGGGATCCGAATCCTAGGGCTCTCCGACCAACTCGAGCTCCTCCGAGAAAAAACAAGCGGTACCGAGTAGTGCCGAGCACTACTGGGCACCACCAAACAGCACCGAGTTACTCGAGCAACAATTTGCTCATTACCGAGCTATCCGGGCACAAACAGTTAGGAACACGCACGTCTACAAGGTTTCCGGCAGCAAGGACGACCAATGTTTGGCCGCTCATCATGATCGAGATCATTATTAACACGTGCAACTATTGTATAGTAACCATGACTCAACGACCATCTAACCGATCAAATCAGCTAGACCACCGGTTAATCTAACCAACACGCCATATTTACTAGCTAGCATTATATTTTGCATGCACGTATACATATATGCTTCAACAGTACATGCATATGATGCATGCTACCATGTTAAGCATACATCCATCATCCATCGATAACCATTACATGCAAACATACATGCTCAGCCAATATGTCTATATGCCGCCTGCAATGACAGCCCATACACAACCACGAACAGCGCGTGTATGCGACGAGTACAGGACCAGTATCATGTACAGGCAGTTCGCAACAACAGCGTAGGCACCACAACTCATCAGCATACACATGCCATCATCCCACAATTGACTTGATTGTATCAAATAGATTGCTATACTGATCAATGGTAGCAAATCACAAATAGATCAAATCTATGAGTGTCACATATTCATCACATGAATTTCACCGTACACCATCAACCAATTGATCTCATCAATTAAATTTCAGATTAATCTCCATTAATCAAGTTGGGTTCACCCTAACCAATCCAATCGGCCATACGGAGAACGGTAGTAAATCGTATCTAATACCCCGCACATCACATATGCGACCAAAATTGATCTAGACCAAGAACTAAACAGGATAGCTCTGATACCACTGAAGAGAACGCAGGATTGCTACGCTTAGCACATAATCAAATTCTCTACCGCGACTACCCAGGTCACCCTGCAAGTAATTGACCATAGATAGGATCGTTACCTTACGACGCGCAGTGCAACGGAAGACGAGTCGATGAAGCCGGTTCATTGATCTGCGCGTAGTCATATGCGGCGATCCGATCACCTCCTCCTCCTCGCTGGTCCACCATGTCCCACGAGGTGCGCCATGGTCGATCCCCACTCCGTGGCCGCCGTCGACGAGCTCGCCAGAATTCGCGACCTCTCTGCGCAGCCTGCCTTCAAACGGACGCCCCTGCCACATCCAGACTCCGTTTTGGGCGTTCTACCACTTCACCGAAAGCTAACGAAATTATCGTTCCAATGCATCCAGTCCTGCCCTCAAATTCCTTCTGGATCATCAGGAATCGGCAAAAAAAACAGCGTCCAGAATCTGTGCGCGAACAGATCGCATCTCTTTTCAGGTTCACATCGATTAGCACCACAGGGTGTAGCGCCTCTACGGAATCCACACATACAGGGATTGGAATCCATCCATGCACGGTGTGCTAGCACCAGCACACAAACACTTGGGAGAGACGACGGCTAGGGTTTGGGGGAGAGGGAGAACTCGCGCGCCGGCATGCCCCGGCCTCTCCACCACATCCCTTTATATAGCGCCCACCATTGGGCCCTCTACACTGGAGGCCCAATTAGGTCCAGGTCCACATCATATGTAGCCCACGCTATCCATGAGCCCGCATCGTATGTGACGAATACTCATACCAGGGGTACCCCACAGCCAAGTATATATCTATTCCATGATCGTATTTCTCTCAGTCATCCGAACACGACGGCAGCAAGGCCGGCAGCGATCCACAGTGACGGAGAGAGTATTACCAAAATCTCCATCCCTCACAGATGGGATCGTCGCTCAAAAGTGGCTGGAATGCCAAATAGGCCATCTTGGCCCCAGCTCTTCGGCCCAGGAATCTCGAAGGATCCCCGGCCCCGATCGAGCTCGCCCGGATGACTCCGACCTAGCCTCAGGTCTGGCGCCACTGCCGGCCCCGACCTGAACCCGGGTCCGCGCCCCCACAGGCTCCGACCTGGCTCCGGGCTGGGACTTCAACAAGCTCGAACCCCGCACCCTCCATCACGCCGACGGTTGACAACGAGCTGGTCATCTGCCCGACGAACGTGACAGTCGTGCTATAACAGGTGGCCCCTTCCCTGGGTGGCCAGGGGGTTGCCAAAATAAAGCACCCGAATCCCGGCCACGCCATCGACAAGCACACGGAGGACAAAAGCGCCTTCCCAACGGTTACTGTCTGCTAGGTTCATCGACCCCAAATGGGATGAGCAGGGAATTGTCAAATCACCAAAGATCGAAAATCGGGACACCCGGGCGTAGCGTACCCCTACCTTTTTCTTTCAAAACTCCCGTGTAACATGCCCTCTCCACGTATATAAGGGGAGGCAGGGCCCCCAGGGAGAGGGGCAGACATCAACCGATCCACCCCCGCTCGTGTAAATCAGTTTGAGCCCTCCGACTCAGGAACACCCTTCCGAGTTCCTCCACTCGGACGAGCGCTAAGGGCCTGTCCTCAGCTCTCACGTGTAATCCTTTGTAGTCCGCTACACCCAGAGCAATAATCATCACCACCACGAACTGGACGTAGGGACATTCGGCCCGAACCAGTATACATCCGGGACTCCCTTAGTCTAACCATTCAAGGAGAGGGGACGCGCGACCCCTATACCTACAAATTTACTTGCCGGTTATACAAAACACCGATAGTTGGCGCGCCAGGTAGGGGTCCTCGCGCGTCATCCTCGTGATCTCCGGATTCCCATCTCCTTCCTTGATGGCCTTCTTCACCGACAACGGCGCATCCCCGTCGAGGAGCTGGATTCGCTTCGGCTCCCTCGACTTCATCGCCACCTCGGCGGGAGAGTTCGTGCTCATCCCCGCCACTCTTCATGCCCAGGCGTTCGCCTCGAGCCTGGACTCTGTGGCTGGTACCCTCGATGACCTTTGGCTTGGGGACCCCGTGCGGACCTCAAGGCCGGAGTCCATCCGGTCAGTCTTGCCCCTAGCAACAAGGCCAGCGTGCAGAGCCCTTCACGCGGGAGGCGACGTTGCCTCCCGCAGGCTCGCACCTCGTGGCCATGGTCGGCCACCTGCCGGCCTCCGTCTACGACTTGCCGG